>NHTK01001335.1:0-67576 GCA_002938355.1 Panaeolus cyanescens | reverse complement strand
TACTCAGCGTCTCAACATTGTTCGCAGGCGTTGCGGGTCCCCACTGTATACTCACGTATTTCTGTTCTCATACCGCACACGCTTTGTATCTGTTATCGGTAGTAGTACAGTCGTTCATTTTATATCTTGTTTGTTCAAGTTGTTTCGTGAAACTTGAAGCTTTGAAGTGTGAAAGAACAGTATATTTTCCCCTCCGACATTTGATCTCCGTTTGTCAAAGATTATCATGTCTATTTGCGTGTGTGAGGTTCAGACTTGAAAATAATTTCCGATTACTTTGGCAATCCAATGCGATGCTTCGACGACTCTATGCACTGTTTCATGTCACTGTACTCGGACACAGACGGTATATGGAGACAACCGAGGACCCAGGTTGGACCCGGGAAGCCCCCGAGTCCACTGGCCGGTTTGCGGATTTTAGGCCGGGAGATTGACAAACATCCAGTCCTTTTTTTTGTAGATTTGAGGCCTCAGACTCGATTTTCAGTCCGAGTTTTGCGGATTTTGAAGCCTTGGAGTCAAAGAAAGTCAAAATATATATGACCTACCCGAATAATTGTAACGATACTTAGCTATTGGTATTGTTTCAATGTTTGTGTTAACCTCGGATCAACACAAGGTTGTAGTCCAGAAACGGAATGTAGACGGAAGACAACAAGGATGGACACCGGTCAGCTGGACTGTATCATAACAGACTTTTACTTCGTTCCAAGACGGTATAAAAGGTTGCTGATTCCAGAGACAGATTGATCATTGCTTCTCACCCTGCTGGCATTTGTCATAGCAAGTACACCCGTACAAGCCTATCAGCACACGTTGCACGTCGTTGCAAGCCACCCCAAGCTCGATTTACAAGAGTCTAGTACACAACAGGGAGCAATTGTAAATTGTTTTCCACCCAGACAGACTAGAAGCCGAATATCCAAGAAATAAGGGACCTTTTCGCATCCAAAGACACTTGGATTACACAATTTGTAGGTCCAAACATTCAGCAGATGTCGTTGATGAGATGCCTTGAGGCTGATCTTGTCTTCGTCCCTTTCATTTAAAGCCAGACTAGGCAAAGGAAAGCGCAGCGTGCCTTGGCCCTTGATTTGGAATTCGACTACATAATAAACCAGCCAGACAGAACTCTTCTGCCATCTGTTCAAGGCGCTTCTATTCCCCAGCCACTTCCATCCGCCTCAGATCCACCCATCCGGTGTTTACGAACCAACTTTCTTGCACTCACGAATTGTACCGTTAAATCTTGCTACGTTTCCTTGTCTATCCTCTCCTCAAACCTTCTGTTGTTATACTTCCATCTACCCATCATCATGCGAGCTGCCTGCAACCTGTACGAGCACCCAACTTTGTCAAGCTCTGAAGTATGGGCCAAAGATGCTTTGAATCGCTCAGGTGTCACTAGGTTTTTCTCAGCACTAGGAGGCTTGACCGTTGTGGCTACGGTCATCACAGCTGCGGCGGCTCAGTACTCTGGCCTCTTCGATATCACATCACTACAGCGAAAGTGAGTATTTTATACTTTGGTTTTTGCCCAATCTATACACCTTCCTCAAACTCTCGCGCCCTTGTGCTCGTCGAGATCGACAAAAAAGACGTGGTTGTTCGAACCAGGTCCCTTCAGCTTCCGCAGCCTCCCCGCCTTGACCCTCACTTTCGATCGCGTTTGAGCCATTTACTGACGAAGTTAATTTACTTTTGCTTAACAGTGCCCCATTCAAAGGGCTTCTATGAAATTCTGTCCCTGAAACCTGAAGCCTATTGAAGACGAGCACCCTCTCCACGAGGCCACTCACATGCCTCGAATATCGAAACCCCTTCCCGAACTGCCGTTTTCTAAAAAGCTTCAAAGACGGCTAATTGTCATTGGGGAATGATCCTGCAATGATTTTCATGAACATTTTAGCCTTACCCCCGTTTTACGCCTCAAACCCAATTGACGACTTCCATTTCTTGCCTGCACCGTTGTGCAAGCCCCGACCCTCGTTCTGCATCGATTTCCCGTTTCTATCCGCTTTTGATCTATCCCGATTTCGCGACCTCTTCATTCGGATTTACCTTTCCTACCTTTGGATCGCTTTCACAATGTTGTTGCTTCCATGTCCTCTCTTCCGCATTTTGTACATCTCTTGTAGTTTATTCGCTCATATTTTTCTCTTTGATCTCACCTCGTGTACCATATTGTAGGATACCTTGTCGCTTTGATCTCTCGGTGTTGTAATGACTGCTATGAATATATGATATCACATCCTCATACTGAATAGATGGGCCCGGGTGAGCAAACATCACACCCAGACAAGCAAAGGACCCAAGTAAATTCAGACTGCAGAGGACAATGGAGATAATTGAACAGACTGTCCAGTCAGATGCGGAATATTTTTCTGAGAACAACTTATGAGTTGTAAGCGTTTGTCCAAGAAGTTAAAGCGGGTATGAGATTACACAAAATAATACATGCAACCGAGGCTAACTTGACGCCAGTCAGGATGAGAATAGGGCGATTAAAGCTGGTTAATTCTTTGCTGCATCTTCTCCTTGACAGTTTGGTACGCGTTCATGATCGTCTGCTCATTGATGACGATTTCTGTCGTGTCTGGCCGTGGTCTGCTTACACGAGAGGCGATGGCGGCGGCATCTGTGTCGACGATAATTCTAGAATGAGATGAAGTGATCAACCGTGCGGCCAATGAAGACAATGTAAATTAATATACCCATCATCTACCGTTTCGTCTAGGCAGAGCAGCACCAAGTCCAAGTTCTCGAGAACGGCCCGCTTCTCTAATGCATTGCGCAGTAGCATGGTAAAGGCATCTACTAGAGAGTTCAGAGTGCTGTACAGCATGATCTCGTTTTCTGTTGGGCCCGCAACAAAGTAGATGATGAGATCAAGAGAATGTTTGTAAACGACGAGATGTGAATCGTATAGGATAATATCGCCTATAATGATATGATATGTTCAATAATTGAAGGTGATCAAACTGCTAAATGCAACGTACCGCCTGCTTTCTTGGTCTTTTGCCATAGTCCCTTCTCAAAAGCCTTCTGCTCCTTTAGCGTCGCGAACTCCTTAGATTCGCCCTGAGGTGTGCCCTTTGGTTTATAGTATTTGGCAAGGACACGGTTTCCCTCTGTATCAAGGATAATGAAGCTTTGGATGCTGTATAGAGTGAGATTCATTTTATATCGTGAACTAAATAAAATAAATAAATGTTATTAGATGAATTGTGCAATTGCTGATGAGGGCATACCTTGGACACGTCAAAACGTGGAGGTCGTGATTGAGGATGAGCGTTGTCGGAGTTCGGAAGTGCGGCTTGTTCTCCCACCATAATCCAATCATTCAATCACAACATATCTGCGAATACGATAATGTCAATAACTCGCTTTAAATTGATTTTTTTTTGCTCCAAAAGACAATACGAAGCGTATACTAGACCATCTTTTCCAAAAGTTTCCCCAGGAAGTAGGAAAGATTGGGGATTACCAACGTTGCGCCTTTGTCACTCGCGGAACGGGTCTGTGCTTGATCTCATTCCTTTATCTTGACGTGGCCACGCTTTGCTATTAACGCATTTTATTCAATTTTTATTTATAGGACAATTTCAGCCCATAAATGGAGCTAACCCGACAATTGGACAGACCGGTCACCTAGAGTATGTGGAGGAAGATAAAGTGGAACTAGTTGTCAACGATAGAGGCCAGCATGAGGAGATCAGGAATGCAATTCAAGAGCTGAAGAACGTGTGTGTTCACTTTTAGCGTCGTGAGAGCCTGATTTCTATAGAAGAGTCTGGCTAACAATCGTCTTCTATCTCTGTTATTAGGTACATCCATACGAAGAGGTAGCCTATGAAGTCTACAAGTTGGAAAACCTTTGATTCCTTTCTTGACTGACTTTACTGGCGCCGACGCCGCTTGAAGGGCGGATTGCAATGCCCCTCAAACTTGCACTATCTAATCCTTTGCGCCGTCATTTTTATCAGTACAATGAATCGTGCGAGAAAATAAGTTGAAATGCTTCGCTTCTTGACACTCAGCGCGTAAAAAGGTGTCAGCAAGTTCATGTGTGCCACATGCAACGCCTTTTGAGCCGCTTCTAAAATTAGCATCAACGCCCCTGCTGTCTCCAATCTATTTGGATGAAGCCACCCTATAAAACCCCTTCCCGTGTACGAGTCGATTCACGCCGCGGGGGTTCCTGTCTGCTATTCTTCCCCTCCTTTCTGCCCCTCCGAGTGTGTTATGTTGCTAAACCAGAATCTGCGGGCCGTCGTTGGCCTGTTTGCACTCTTCTCGAGCGTTTTAGGATGCTCTGATCACGAAGATGGCGCGCATGACCACTCGAAGCGCTCACATTCGCATGCCCCTCCTGCTCCTGTCCAAGCTGTGACACCTCCTTCTCGTGCACTGGAGTGGGGGGACATCAACATTATTCATACCACTGATAGTCATGGATGGCTACTTGGCCATCAAAAGAAGTCGTTCCCCGAACCTAATTACAGGTATGCTCCAACTTTGTGTGTGTATTCGAAGGTCTGACCATGCGTTTCAGTGGAGATTTAGGAGACTTTGCCTCATTTGTGGCTCACATGAAAGAGATTGCATTGGTAGATATGATTCTATTTGCCCACTGATTCTCAACTTGACCTATGCGGGTTATAGGAGAAAGATGTGGATCTTCTGCTTGTTGACTCTGGTGATCTTCATGATGGTAAGCATTGTGGTTCTGGAGTGCTTTCATTGGATGACCCTCGCCACTTATAGGTACTGGTCTTACTGATGGGTTCCCTCCCGGGGGAATTGATGCGCATGCTGTATGAAGACTGCCTTGTTTGTTTTTGGGATGTGACGCTCACCGATTGGGTCTTCTTCGTAGGCAAATCAATTCCTCAAGCAACTTCCATACGACGTTATGGCCATCGGAAAGTAAGAAAACCACTTGGCTTGAAGTCACGATAAACTAAATTCACTTTTGGATAGTCATGAGCTCTACATCTATGCCAATGCTTTGGACATGTAAGAGGGCAACTCTAACAATTGTGTTCAACCAACCTAAACCATTGACATATGTAGGCATCAGAATTTCGCGCCTAGTCTCAAGGGCCGTTATTTGTCATCTAATGTCAACATTACCCTCCTAAACGACAAAGGGCAAGTCGTCACCGTACCGGTTGGAGGTGTGTACCCAAGCGCGATACCTTATTAGGTGCCTCTGACAAGAATTATTGGCAGAGCGATTTACCAAATTCAAAACGAGAAAGGGAAAAAAAGTCACCTCTCTTGGCGTCCTGTTCGACTTCACTGGAAATGACCACAACACTACAGTTCAAAAAGTCGAAGTTATGGTGAAGGAGTCGTGGGTACGAAACGTCATTTGCTTTTTTTCCATGGAATGTAATCTAAAGCAGATGTTGGTAGTTTGCTGAAGCCATAAGAGAGGAACCGGACTTCTTCCTTCTCGTAGGGTAAGTCGCTTCCATCAGCCTCTTTGAACAAAATTTAGGACTCAATACATTCGTGCTTTCATTAGCCATATGCCTATCGCCCGTGATAATTGTAAGACACCGGTTCTATTTACATGAAGTCCGCCTTATGCAATCATTTCAGGGCCTCTGGTGTTTAATGCCATTCGAGCTGTTCATCCACTGACGCCTATCCTGATTCTCGGAGGTAAACATTGTCATCTCGTCATGAATGCTCAGTTCCCCGTGTCCTCATGCTTTTCTGAATAGGGCATACTCATATTCGCGACTGTTGTATGTGAATCGCTTCGGAGTAAAAGTTCACTCTTCTGATAGGAAGCTTTCTCTAGTGCAACTGGACTCTCGTTCGATGTCCCTGGAAAGTGGACGTTATATGGAAACCGTTGGTGCGGACCTACTATTTTTGAACATAGTAGCGCATTTGCTGATTTTAATTTTCTTTGTGTTAGGCTGGCTTAGTGCGTTCATCAGTACAGAGAGCGCTTCGTTTGACTAACCTCATAAGCAGCTGCTGACCTGGATCATAATAAGGGCAGCAAGAAGCCTATCAAGTTTAGTCGCCGGTATTTGGACCCCAACAGAGTCACTTATGAGGTTAGTAGACCACAGATAAATCCTCGTCGTATGTTCGTGCTGATTCGTCAATCTTCAGTTCCATACTCGAAAGAGCACCAAAAACTTTGATACCAATAACGGGAAACTAATTTCGAAGGGCCTCAATGACCTTGCTGCACAATTTGATCTTGCTTCACAATTCGGTGTAGCCCCACACGATTTTACCCTTAACCAGTGGGTTCCCGAGAGCATCCTGGCGCATGTGATATTTACTAAACATATTCGTTAGATCACCATACCCTTCAGAGAATTCTCTCTTGACACTTTTCATCGAGCAGGTAAGGGCAGCTACATATCAGCCTTCCGTTTCGTGAATTCGAGGAGGTAATTTTTTTCGAATTCTCATGACAATTTCTTTAATTTGTTTAGGCGGCTCCTGTTGCTTTGTCTATCAACAACACTCGCGCTAGTAACCCCAGAATTATCATTACCAATTCTGGCTCCCAGCGATTCGACATTTACGCTGGACCTTTCACCAAAAATGACCAACTTACTGCGTCACCGTTCGCCGATGCATTCCTCTTCATTCCCAACATCCCATTCAATGTAGCGAACCAGGTTCTCCCTGCTCTTAACAACGCTGGGGCAGACGAACGTCGCCGCGCACTGATGGAAGACCGTGATTCCGAGTTGTATGCTCGTGGGCATGTCGATACCGTCTATCGGCGTTGGCTCCAGGAGATGGACGAAAGAAACGGATTGGCTCGAAGAGCAGCCCAGAATCTGACCTTGGGATACGTCACTACTGATGTGAGTGCCTTTTCATTTCGCTCTAGCCAAGGGCCACGCTGGCCTTTTTGTCAAAACGTTTTCTGATGTGTTTCTTTTGACATTTTCATTTGACGTCGTCTAAATCGCCACCCCTTTTTTTTATGATTGATGATGACTACTATGTAGTCGTGCCCTGGCGTTGGAGACGATGTGCAACACGCGCCCCTGCCCTTCAACCCTGTCCCAGATTTCATTGGTTCCATCCCGCCACAGGTCGCAGCTGATACCCCGGTTGACCTCGTCTTTGTTGACTTTATCCAGACACAGTTGTTGCAGATCCTCAATTCGTTGCAGACAACCAAGACGTTTACGACTGCCGATGTTCAGTCGTACAGTCCTGCGTTGGCTAGTGCTATCTTGGGATTGTATGCCCAATCTGCGTGGAATTGAGGGGACGGGCAATTTTCACCATTCTACAAAACGAAACCTATACGTATGTACTTAGTCTGAGCCCCTCGAAGGCTTTAAAAGCCACGAACCAATGATCACTGATCAGCCCCATTATTACCCTTACACATGTACTTATGTATGTTGAACGACCGATAGGAGCCAATAAGATTATGTGCCCTTTCGGGCTCAATTTTGGTTGGTGACGATCGTTTTAATGTCGTGTCGACAGCGGACCCGAAGGTGTGCATCGGGTGGCACCGCGCTGCGTGCAGACTCCGTGCAGACTGGATGCGGGGTTTCGAATATTCCATAGACCTTGCGCATGGTTTCGAATCAGTCTTTTCTTGCTCCGTGAGCCGGTACGCAACATGTACCAATAGGCGCGAAGGAGAATTTAAGTGGATCAAGACAACATTGGCGATTGGGCGACCTTTTCAAAGCAACCGTTCAGATATCTTGGCCCAGTGGCCTAATACTAACCGGTACCCTTAACGGTACCGCAGACTTAGAACCACGAGGTTCTTATATCAATACACTGCCAATGTACAATGTAAGCACATACGGTAGTCTATAGTATATTGGTACCGGTAAGGAAGAGAAGGGAAGTGAAGAAATAGGAAGAAATCCTATCAACGAGTGAATAGAGTCCGAAACGGGGCGCGTAGAAATAAATGTGGTGTGCGTGTGTGTGCAGATAGAGTGCCTACAGTAGTAAGAGAAATCTATGGTACAAAAGATTAGGGGTGTAGTTATTCAACAATGAGCGCGCTAAATGTGCGAAATAAAATAGATTATGTCCATATGGCACATCGAAAGCAATGAACGAGTAACAACAACTTTTGAAGGTGCGTATTAAAAAGAGCGGAAAGACGGTGGTCAGTCAACGTCAAGATGCGGTTCGAAAGAGTATCGAGCGGTTGAGGATGGGGGTGTTCAAAAGGTCTGTAAACGAGAAAAGAGTCAAGACACAGTGAGGCAAAAATAGAGGCGCAGGACTCGCGGTGCAGATCAGGAAGAGGGTGCATGTTGAATCGAGACTCGAGAGATTCAGTTTGTTCATGGCGGGATTGATGGTGGGGACGTTTGGTGTTGGGAATTTGATGCATTTCCGCGATTGTGAAATGATGAGAAGTCCCAAGACGACAAGGTCATCTCGGGGGCGCTAGATGTTGCACTTTCTTGATTGCTGGGGCTGTTCGAATGTCTTGATGATGACGATGACAAGAAAGACAGCAGTGAGCCTAAACCTGTTGAAACATAATCTTTCGATTCCGAACGAGACGGCGAGGACGATGACAGGGCGCTTTGCCGATGGCTGTCATCAGCAGAAGTGACGGTGTAGGATGGCGCAGAGCTATCTGCGCTGTTAGAGTCGAGGGTGTATTCAGTTGGTGGGTGTAATCTCGAGACGGTGGTTTTTTCCCCAGGGGAGCCGGCTTCTGGGTTCACTTGGTCGCGCGGTCTAGGTCTAGCCCGATTTGCTTCCGTGCGTTGCTTAAACTTGCGATAAAGCATCATTACCACCACCAAAAGGTTCGCGGAAATGAGCGACATGTCGGCCTTGAGATAAATGACCGGATTTGCAGATGGTCAAGTTGAAGATACATGATTTTAGATGTAAGTGAACGTGTTTTTGAGGCGCTGAAAAGAGTTGGTTTAGCGTACCTGCATGTGTCCAAACATGACAAAAATGAGTCTTGACTCTGTACCGATCCTGAATATCAAGTACCAGACGGTGCAATAAGAAAGTGAAGCTATGAGGGTTAACAAGCTGCCGCAAAAAAGCGCGATCACGAGAACGCGTTGTTCTCCAGGGATTTGAACCTTGCGCAACATGGTTATCGGGAAGGCTATGAGAACCACATCGGCAAGAAAATCCACTAAAATGGGAAAATGAGGTGTGTCAGATGTTTTTGGCTTCGTATGGTTTTGGAGATAAGGAGGAGGGAAATAATTTTTGTTCTTGGAAAGAAAATCAGCGAGAGGTGGGGGACATACAGCTTACTCCAACCATAGTTCCCACCATTGCGCCTGACATGGTTTGATAACACCCGTTGAAGTCAATTTTCCACCACACCGTATCGCATGGGCAGGTCACTGTCGCGATTACGATGCTAACGATGTAGATGATGAAGAATAACACGACGGACGCCCAAACGAGTAACCAGGCAGCCCTTCGATGCGGCAAGACTCTTACTAGGGATAATAGGAGGCTGATTCTTGGGATCCTAAGTCGGTCTTGGTAAATCCTGTATAGTAATGACGAGCAATGACGCACCATAGTATAGAGAAATAAAGGAAGGTTCCAAACCAGATACCCGTGAAAAAGTCTGAACCATCGGGGACTGCCCAAGTAATATCTTTTTGGACGAGAGACATTTTAGATGCCTTTGTGGGGTGATACAGAAGTAAAATCGTACCTGCTGTCTTATATTTGGCCCATAGATAAGCGAGATATACGACGTCCAATGCTAAGGGAATAACTAGGATGTAGTCGTCCCACCAGAGACGCTTTAATCTGGCGCGATGACCCAAACGCACGATACACATCATGAGTACCAGGATGTGCAGGATAGTTATACCAACTGTACAATAATCAATATATGGCACAATCTCCACAGGCTGTTCGTAGAGCACGTACCTTTCCAAGCAGTATGGTTTTGTGGGGGCAATCCCATGTTGGCGTTAAGATGTTAGTGGCAAAAATGACACCGGGATAGTGGTTCAGGTAAAAGGAACAAAAAACAACTCCGACTTGGGATCCATCGTTCAAATTGCGGTATGTAGGGTCTAGGAGAGACTTGGGAATGTTTCTGACAAGGACCGCTCATCTGTTCAGGGTCGTGACACTTTCCTGATTGAGAAAAACCAAAGGTCCTCAGCAGAAAATGTTAAAAATAATGGATAAATGTAATGTTTTTATAAATAAAGTGCACTCTAAAGATACTCGAATTGTAAAATAAAATTGCAGCAAATAAGCGCCCTCTTTAGTTTGAATGGAAGCAGAGCAGGTCCGTGCGCATGAGAAAAAGAGCATGCGTGAGAAAAGAAGGATTAAAAAGGAATTATGGTATTATTTTGAAAAAGTTTCGTTTTGTTTTTGTTCTTTTTGGTCGTCGTCGCTGTCGTCGTTGTCGCCGTCTCTTTTGGTCTTCGTCGTCGTCGTTGTTATTCGTCTCTTTCTCTTTTAAAGTCTTCGTCGGTGTTCTCGTCGTTGACCAGCACGTTCGTGCGCTGAAACTTTGTTCAATTCTCTCCTTGTTGAACTTTTTTTCTCCTTTTTTTGCGTGCGTGTCTATTTTATTTTAACCCTCTGTCTCTCTCTCTCTCTCCCAACACCCACACTCGTTTTTTTTTTCTTTTTTAACTGGGTTTATCCAGTCTACACGCTCTCTAAACCTCCTATTATCTAAATACAATTCTCTAACATCCTCTTTATTCACTATAATTCCGCCGTTGCCATACATATACCATCCATTTTTACCGCTACCCTCCGTCTTATATCGCAATCTCAACAACAACAATGGACGACACACAGTTTGCCACTCAATATCCTTCGTACCCATTTGACCTAGATATGATGAAGGTTGGTTTTTTTTCTAGAAAATTTCTGAATTTTTGCATTTTATATGGAATTAACATACTCCTATACAGCGCTCAATGGAAGCCGTCGGTGGTCCTGATGCCAAAAAGGCTCGTTGGTCTCCTACCTCTGCTTTCTCAGGCCAAACAAACGGTGCAGCTGGTCCCAATAACTCAACAAGGGATGCTTTTGCCAACTATGGATACGGTCCCCAGGCTAGCATTGCTCAACAGGGATTCAGCAACACCCAGGCTAATGGCAATGCCTTCGCTGGCAGTCCTTTATATTCCACCCCTTCACTGACTGTAAACACCCAGTCCAACGGAAACGTGATGTCTTCTCAATTGAGCCCAAACACTGCCGCAGCTGCTTTCGCCGTTCAACAACAACAACAGCAACAACAACAATCTCAGCAACAGCAAGGCAGCCCAAACGGCAGCTACAACGCCTTCAATGCATACAGCATGTTGGGAATGACCATGCCCAACATGGGTATGCTCGGCAGCTTCCCCTATAACGGTCAGATGAACAACTTCGGACAGGTAAGTACAAACCCCTTGACCCATAATTACCTTTAGCATCTCATCATTTTACGTCGTCATCTCACATAGAATTTTGCCCAACAGCGAATTCCTTCTCTCAACCTTTCTATCCCGAATGCTGCTCAAGCCGCCGGCGCATACTCCCCTGTCGCCCTTACCGCTGCAATGAACGCGTCCAACAACGCAACTGGTCGCACTGTTTATGTTGGCAACCTACCTGCTACAGCCTCCGTTGATGAACTCCTCAATCTCGTCCACTTCGGTCCTCTGGAGTCAATTCGTGTTCTACCGGAGAAATCCTGTGTTTTCCTCTCGTTCCTGGATGGTGCCACCGCCGCGGCCTTCCACGCCGATGCCACCATCAAGAAGCTCTCTCTTCACGGTCAGGAATTGAAGATTGGCTGGGGAAAGCCTTCTCCTGTTCCCGCTCAAGTTGCTCTTGCTATCAGCCAAAGCAATGCCAGCAGGAATGTCTACCTGGGCGGACTCGACGAGAATATGACTGAGGAGCAACTTCGCGATGAGCTCAGCCGATTCGGTCTTATTGATCAGGTTAAAATTGTCCGGGACAAGAATATTGGATTTGTTCACTTCCTCAGTATTTCCGTGGCCACCAAGGTAAATTATTTTTTGATCTTGGAGTTTCGTTACCGAGTCTGATCATTCTATATTAGGTTGTCAACACACTGCCCACTGAACCATCATGGGCGGGAAAGCGAGTCAACTACGGCAAGGACCGTTGCGCTTACATTCCCAAGTCGCAACAGGTCGCTGCTCAGCAGGCCCAAGCCGCTGCTGCACAATCCCTAGTAGCGCAATCCGCTATGTCCCCTCAGCAGGCAAACTTCACTCCATTCACTCCTTACAACGGAGCTCCATTCACACCTGTTGACATGATGAACGCCAATGGCATGTCCAATGGAATGAATGGTGTCCAAGGAATGAACAGGACAGTGTATCTCGGCAACATTCACCCCGAGACTACAACTGAGGACTTGTGCAATGCCATTCGCGGTGGTGTCCTCCAAAGCATTCGTTATATGCAGGACAAGCATATCGCTGTAAGTTGCTATTTATTCCCAGCATCTTTGTTGTGACTGACATTGCCTCGCAGTTCGTGACATTCGTCGACCCTGCAGCGGCCTTTACATTCTTCCAGGTGGCTTCATACCAAGGCCTTACTTTGAACAACCGCCGGTTGAAGATTGGCTGGGGAAAGAATTCTGGTCCCCTCCCTCCTACATTGGCTCTCGCTGTCCACTCGGGCGCCACAAGGAACGTTTACATTGGTAATGTTGAGGACTACGAGACCTTCACCGAAGACCGTCTCAAGCGCGATTTCGGCGAGTATGGTGACATTGAGCTCGTCAACTTCCTCAAAGAAAAGTACGTTTTTCCGGCTGTGTGAATTTAGCGAACTTGGGCCTTACATGTATTCTGTTTACAGGAATTGCGCCTTTGTCAACTTCACCAACATTTCCAACGCAATCAAGGCCATTGACGGAATCAAGAACAAGCCAGAGTATGCCAACCTTCGCATTGCTCACGGCAAAGATCGTTGTGCCAACCCTCCTCGTTCTGGTCCTCAAGGAGGATCAGGCGGTAAGAGGAACGTTAGCGGCAATGGCACTTCCAACGCAGGAGACGGTGCCGAGAATGGTGATGATGATGGTGCATATCTGAATGGGGACGATGTCGACATTGCTGAAGCGCAAGCCATGCAACTGGATGCGGCTGATGCCCATCAAGCCAACGGCGTTGTTGCTTAAGCTTTGTCACTTCTTGTCTGTTCCTTTATGCTCTGAGCAAGATAATTTCTGGATACCCGCTTGCTCTACCATCTATACTCCTGACTCATCCCGTTGCTTGTGTTTGTGCCCCGTACTCTAATCTGGCTTCACTCTATGTCTCCCTCTCCAACCTCCTCTGCTTGACCGTCGGCCGTCGTTCCTGTGCCAAGTCCTATCTTGCGATACATGTACAACAATTCCCTTAAAACCTCTTCACCATAACAGTCACTATGGATGAAAGACGTATGGCTTCGGGATCCATCTTATTTCCACTCATCGGTGTTCCTCCACTTTAAGTAGTGGGTATGGATCATAGTTCTTTTGATGCAGTGATTTGTTACACAAAGATTGGATCTGTTGGGCTATTGGTTGTGGCATCTTTATTCACTATCGCTTCTCTTCAATTTCGTTTTTTTTTTCGGTTATTCTATATGCTTTTGTCTCTCTTTATTACCTCTAGTTTCGAAGTTCCAATTAACAAATTTATTTTTCTTTTTCTTCCTCTGCTTCTGTTTATAACTTCGTTCGACGTGCTCAAAACTTTGGTGATCATCATTGTACACCGTCCACTCTCTCTTTTTATCGTGCTCTCATTCTGCTTTTTTTTCTCTCAATCATTTACTCATGGCGGATAATTCATACCCTCTCCCCAACCTCGCTTAATGGAATGCAAACAATACGTGTACTCTACAAACCCGCCTCAATCCATCTCATACCACCCTCACAAAAATATCCTGTGCGATTTTTGAATACCCCTCACAGGATCTTCATCCCACTTTTTGGTCGGGTGCTATATCTATTACTTATTTGCTGCTCTTTCACTCTGCGACACATACATACCCTCGTTACGCCCATCCACCTCCTCCCCCTCCCACATTGCTGTGGACAATTAATTCCTGTTCTTTTCAATCGTTTTGACCAAGTATATCATTACTTTTTCGTTGTTCAACGATTATAGCAGCAGCATGCTTAATTTTTCACAACAGCATCTCCCCTACGTACACCATACTGCATACTCACCCCATCATCATCGTACATCATCAATCATCCATTCTCTTCTCTCAGACTCCCCCCTTGTGTGGATGTATAATCAGACAAGGCCCCAATACCAACCCCTCGTAGTTATAGTAGTAGTTAGTATTTTTTTGCCCTTTCCTCGTCAATTGACACCATCTGTCTTTTGGTTATCTTCGTTCATTGTGTTTATTTGTCGCACTCTCTCGTGGACATTGTGATTACTGCCTCTCCCTGTGTATCTAGTTATAACAGAGTAATACTCCTTCCTTTACCTCTGACGATGTGTGTGGACCTCAGAAAACGTTTTGAGATATGTGAACTGTCAAGATGAGAATAAACTGCAAATTACAACGACCAAACGGAACTGGGTTACATTATGAATAATGCTAATGAATGAATGAAATGAATACAATGATGAATGAAAATGAATGGGATGGAAGTGGATGTATACGAGCTAATGCAAGGGCAATGTAAAGGCAGGAAGGAATCTAGGAGCGAGATACGTCCTCCATATCTACATCCATGTCAACATCCGTTCCAGTACCCATACCCGTAGTATTTTGAATGTTGGAATTGTAGTTAAAAGTAGGAACAGCAGCAGTGGGTTGGGTATATTGGTTGACTGCAAAATTTTGGTTCTAAAAAACCGGATGAGTTCTATGATCTTCACTGTGGTACGAAGGTGAAAACAGACTGACCTGAACAGGCGGATTCATAGCCATGAACCCATTAGCGGGGGCTTGCTGTGCGAATGGTTCCGTAGAAGGCATGGTGTAAACTATGCCTTGTTGGCGCAGCATAGAGTTTAACACTCTCTTTGAGCCGGCGATGACGCGCCTGCCTTTATCATCGGGGAAAGTGGTCTCAACAAGGTCCTCTGGGTCCTCGTATTCCTCGTATTCAAGACCTTGCGCGTGACGTTCGGGGGGATGATTGCTTGCTTTTAAGACGGGAGAGGGTGCAGCCGATGAGGAAGCAGAATTAGAAGTGGAAGAGTAAGAGGTCGCGGTGCTGACTGCACGCCTTGGAGGGAAGCGAATGGTGGGTATCATCGTGAAGATAGGATATGGAAATGGATGGAAGTAGGAAGAGGTAAAAAAAGCGGGGAGACGAAGTATAATCACAGGGGTCGGGGTATAAATACAGAAATGGACCCAACTAATGCAGAGTCAAGATGGTGTATGCAATGTAGAGAGGCCCGATCGGAAACAATTGTTCTGCACTCTGATGCGGCTGACATGCATTGCGTGTGTGGCCACTGGCGTGCTGTAAATCAGGAGGTTGGGCCCTCCCTTTGTCAATTGTCTTGGCCTCCATAGGACAATAGTGCCACAGCTACAAAAGTGCCGCCCACAAACCCTCCATTGTGCTTTAGCGCCCTATCCACACTGAGACAAAAAGAGATAAAGGGATGTAAAGGGTGTAAAGGGTGAATTTAGGCCTTGGACTTGTGCCCGACCCAAAACTCTGCTCGATAGATCCAACGCATCATAGCGTTTCTATCGCCTGTGTATTCGCATTCAACCGTCCTGCGAGCAGTAGGCCCCTCTGTTTCGTTCGAGATGAAGAATCCAATTTCTTCGGCAGCTTTGAGGACTTCATCCAGACTGAGTTCCACCTTTGCCTGACCGCCACCTGTCCAGAGGAGTGGACCTAGATTGATCCATATTCCGCCGGGTCGGAGGAGGTTGTAGATATGACGCATTGTCGTGAAAACATCAAGGGAGGTGTCAATGAAAAAAAGAGTGACAATGTAGTCGTATCCGCCCTCCGACGCTGATGCAGGTGTTGCCTTGTCCCAACTCAATGACGGGGGTGCTGGGATTGTGAGGAAATCCTGCTCTAACAGATGTAGTTTGGGGCCTAGCCTTGGTACGACGTCTGGAAAGGGCAGTCGTCTGAACAATGAATCATTGGTGCGCTGATGAGAAAACCAGTGCGAGTAGGGGCGGAGTGAGTGTTCATTCGGTGTTGTAGTGGTTGTAGGAGACAGCAAAAAACGAAAAGCGAGCGTCATAAAGAATGAAAGCTCGTTGGCCGTGGTTTCAAACCCTAGAGTACGGATAAGTTTAATAGACATATAAAACCAGCCATTTATTTAATTCAGTGACTGACCAAGTTCTGAAATCTCCCATGCAAGTCGACCCAACCCACATCCAGGGACCAACACCTTCAAGTTTCCCCGCTCCTCTTCGTTGACTTCTTTCAACAGTTCAAGGATGGGTTTGAAGATACGCGTCCTCTCCACCTCTCCTTCTGTACTCCAATCGCGTATAAAATGCTTCAGTGCCTCGCGGACACGTCCTAGATCTGCCAGTCCTACATCAACCAGATGAACTGTCTCGAGCTCTTGAAACTCCTCCAAAGCTAGCCCAACAATGGCATTTGTGATAACAGCATTCATGCTAGTCACGTCATGCAGTCTACCCAACTTTTTTGAATAGCCTATCTTGTTTCCAAGATTCGTGTTGGCCCGAGTGAGCGTATTGTATGACCGGCGCATCTGCCCAACTTCTTTGGCGGAGAGTTGGGCATACTGCTCATAGGAACGAAAGGCCCGTTCAAGGGAGAAGTATGACGCTCTGACACGCTTCGGGCGTCTTCCCAGGAGTATGAAATCTTTTATATCAGTGTAAGTAGGCCATGGAATATGTCGCCAGCAAATCAGAAGTATAGTGAGAGGTAAAGCAAGTGCAACCAGGGCATCCGACGCCAGCAGAAAACGAATGGCAGCCACAACCATCGTGGGCGTAGTACTAGCTTGCGGAATTCTTGCTATTGCTTTATGAAGAAGGCCTGCAGGCGTTGTTTTTCCTCATCGTGGTGTGGGTGGAGGTACACAACAAAGACCTTGATGTCAGATCCTGATTGGCTTTACCATCAAGCCATCAGTTGTCCACGTTATATGAATAACATCAATAATTCAATACTCAACATTCGATAAGTACTACTACTGGGGTTGAACGATTGAACGATTGATAAAAAAAACCAAGAAGCAAAAATTAAATCTAAATAGTTACTTAAATACAACAGGAATAGCGATGATAACAAGGTCGATGTATATGATACATTCAAAGGTATAAAAAAGAGTGGCTACTCAAGGCCTCAGGAGTCAGATACGCATGAGTGTGGTATAACTGACGGGAGGACAGTGCGGAGAATTTATCAGTCCGCATTCTTCTGAAAAACTGCACCTAATCGGTTAGGTTCGAAAGGTTTTCAAGATACGAAGATGTCCTAATATCGCATGTAAATAATCATGCGGGTATTAGAGATCCTCACGAGGACGTAAGTCTGGTGTTGGAATTGTCAGAGTGACCCGAGTCTTGTTTCTCTGACTGGTTCGAGTCCCTGGGTGTTACATTGCCAATGCTGTGTATTGAGCACGATGCAGCGTATAAGCTGCTTTGCAGGATAATATCCGTAAAGCTGATATTCAAGGACGATTCAGGGAGGGTGGTGATTCTCCTGTTGGGGTCAGTGGTAACTGCCTCTGTGTCTCTGCGGTTCGAGGTAGGGGCTTCTGTGGATTCCCCTGACGCGTTATTTCTGTGGAAGTACCGATAGAAAAACATGGTGATAAAGAGCAGGTTGCAGACAAAAAGAGCTATGGCACCCTGTAGAACTTGGTGTTAATTTCGGGTCTTTGAAACTGTGGGATTGACGCACCTCAATATTGGCAACGCCTGTCGATATTAGCCAGAAGTCTGGTCCAAGATTCCAGGTACTGTACCAAAAGACAGCAAGGACAACAGTGGCCATAATCGTAAGGACACTACCGCAAAGCGCTGCCATGATTATCATACGTTGACTTTTCGGCAAGCTAACTTTCCACAGCACCAGCAAAGGATAGGCGATCAGAATGATATCCGCTCCGATCTCGACTATAGGACGAAGTCAGAATTTTTCTCTCTCCGTGTTGAGTTCTCTTACTGGAAAGAAGACTTAATCCACCAATAATGTGTCCATTTCCAGAACGGATACACGATGCACCATCCATCCAATACCAAGGTCGATCTCGTGGTCGACAGGTAAAGGCTGTAATGATGAGCGATGCCATACAGCACCCTAGGCAGAGAGAGCCTAGTGCTATGCCAACCTTCTTCTCTGGCCGTCGAGGAAACAGTCGGGCAACGGAGAAAGCCAAACTCATCCGGGAGACCCTATAGCACGCCCCACATCAATTCCTGAACGGTAGCGCATGGTTGTAAACTCACCAAAGGACGGTCATGAAAAGTACTATCATAACCCAGAATGACTCTATCAATCTGCAGGGAGGAGGGACTGTATTGGTCAAGGAATGGCAACTTAATATGAATATGAGGAGTTTGTATCATGGCCAGAATGCGCCTTACATCTGTTCTTCATCCTGTCCCATTGAATTCCGAATCCAATACAGTCTGCGATGAGGGGAATTATTATCACATAGTCGTCCAACCACATTCTTTTTTCTTTGATTCGATTACATAGGCGAAAGGTCGTGGCTGATATAGCCAACACATGTATTATGGTTAAACCAGCTTATAGACAGAAGTCAGCATCGTCATGAATGAAGGGAATAATGTGTACAACTTACCTTCCCAAGCTGGGTAGGATTGTGGTGGAAAGACATAGCCCATCGTTATCTCGTGGACGATAAGAAAGATAAAAGTATACGGTGCTCCAGGGTAATTCAGAAGGCCACGCAGCGGCCTTAACAAAGTTTCAACAAGAAAAAGAATGGAAGTCGGAGTCAACGATGGATACTAATGTTGCTTCATGACATGGCAAAAATGGTGATATGGTTTCGTCCAAAACCCTGGCGTGCCTTACTTAAAACTCAGCACAAAATCAGCAACGACTTGTCACTCTGAGAATCCATAATGGGGGCAGCAGGGGGGCCGTAGGGACCCGTCCGATGTTCGGTCGTTTTACAATCAATAATCGCCTGGTCATGAGAGCGCACAGGGGGAACTACCATTGGTTCACTTCCGAGCAGGCAAGAACTTGAAGAAGGCTCCGGGCTACTAGTACGAGCGGCACCCGAGACTTGACCTGATGTGACCATCAAGATGTCCCGTACTTAATTGCTGGCAATTATGTGGAGCTTGAGCGCGCCGGGTACACTTACTTTGACAGCGTTGAGAAAGGTTGAGAAAGGTTGAGAACCATAACGGCTCCCGCCAAGGCCCAAGGGCGCGTTGAGCATTTCGGCTGTGACCGAGTCACTTGAACACCCGCCTGCAATACTTATCTTGATTCTTGACCATGACCATGAATATTTTAAATCAGCTGTCTGACGACACTTTCGTTATCTTGTCTTGATATAACTATTATCAATGGCTTTTTGTCGAATCCGAGACGCATTTGAACTGGGCCCACCCATAGCTTATGATTCCTTGGGGTCCATGACTACGTATATGTACATCAACGATAACCTTCCGTTATAATAACCTTCTTAAACTGGGAGACAGCAGGACCAGCATCCAGGACCACCTCCTGCTGCTTCACCTGGCTCGCAGACTGGCTCTTCTTCCAGACACATAGTAATACACATGACAGGCTCGCAGCATCCCCAACATCCCTCACCACCGTTTGGACGCTGGCCTGGGGGACACTGAGGTTTTTCTTGCAGGCAGACAGTTGCACAAACATCTTGAGGAAGTGCTTGAGCAGACATCATTGCAGCTGCGGCGACGAGCAAAACGGAGAAGAAAGTTTTCATCTTGATTGTTCTGCGATGGTGTAACGAATTAGGGGTGTCTTCAGGCAACAATCGAGAATCAAGACTATCGAGGAACCTTACTTACAAGATTCGAAACTCGACGTGAAGAATTGGCGTTGAAGAGGGCGCTTCGGCTGTTGACCACGATCTAGGATGGTAAGACGATGAGTGTTGACATTTTTAAGATGTGCAATTGTTGATCTTTACCTTTCAGACAATGGTAACTGTCGATGGTTTTTTATTCCACAAAGACCTCTCTTTTATACGTTGCAAACCTGTCTTTCGGACTTCGAAGTGGGCGTTCATCCCTTCGTAATTAACACTTGGCCAAGATGCACATAAGCAGTGGATCGGTTCAATGAAGGGACCTTTACTCCAATCTGGCTGCAGGTTTGCAAACCCCTGCTCCAGTAATCGATAGACATCTCTTGGACGTACCTCTCGAGTCTCTTGAGGTCTCACGCAATTTCTGAAGCTGAACAAAGGCTGCACATTACCTCGACCCTGCCACTTTGATTTTTAAAATCGGCTTCTTTCATGGAACCCAGTGCCAAATGAAGAGATCGGGCAGTATTTTGAAGAGTTCACAATGCGGATCAAATTCATAACCCGACTTCGAATTCGTTACATTACAGGGAGCAGTGCATTTTATGAATGCATCGAATCTAAACGGGAAGGCAGCAGCCCCAGCAACCTTCGACTCCGGACGCCGCTTCGCCTGGTGGGCAGGTCGGCTTGACTGGGCGACATTCCAAAGTGCAAAAGACTTGCTCGCAGCAGCCCCAGCATCCCTCAGAGCCTGTGGGGCGTTCACCGGGTGGGCAAGTGGGCTTGACGGGTTGGCACATGGTCATGCAAACATCCTGGGGAAGGGCGCTGGCGCCAATGGCAGCGGCAACCAGAACGCAGAGCATAGTGGTGAAGGACTTCATACTTGGTGAGCTATTGTCTTTGGTTTGCTGAAAAAGTATACGCATCAGCTAAATAGCTCGGATGGTCTTGATAGACATGAAATACTTACAGTAAGTGAAGAGGCGAAACTCTGAAGTTTGAAGGAATATTAATTGGCCTTTTATACAGCGACATCCACCTCTTCTAGCGGATTGCCAAGAGATAGCAATGGGATCTAGCGTTGGCTTTCAGCGTTTCATCAACTCTCATCTCCGTCAGATTTGTAACAGTCGGCGTATGCATAATGTAGATTCATACCTACCTATTCAATTACAATTTCTGTATTTGCAAGTAGCCGAGCCTGGTACACATCGGTGGGTCCCAGGTACACTGTATCGGCCGTAAATGATGGAATTGTGTGTCGAGCCTCTCAACCTCACAAACTCGCTCGAAAAACGCTGAGCAGTAAGAAATATGAATCGAATCAGGGCCGTAAGCCAAAAATAGGAAGCTTTCTGCCCCCAAGAGGAAGCAAAGCGCTCGAGGATGATGATGCATATGATGAACTCATGCCGGACAATGGGCCCAGACAGTGGGAACGGCAACGTCCTTCCCTGCATCAGTTTCAATATTTGAGGCTCCAAAACCTGTCCAAAACCTCGCTCACAATAGCCCAGACTCACACAGCTCTGGAACCTGAGTTTGTTGCAGATGGTTGCATACCTTGGCCTTTGGTAATTACAGTTATGCGTGAGGAAATAAGTATAGGACATGGAGAACGGTACCGGTAATTTGTACATACCGTGGTAAGCGCAAATTTGGGTTATGTACAGGTTTATATTGTTTTTTAATGACTCCAGCTGTCTGCTTTGTTAGATAACCAAATCGACCTAATGGATAAGAAATGTAGAACTATATGCCCGCTAATCATATTCAATATGTTTGTTTGCCAACAAGAGTCTTGTCCGACCTCCAGCTCAATAATCGACACCCGTCCCCTGCGTACCTGAACTCCATGAGAAAGGACAATTCGTAGGGTATCCAATCTTCAGAAAAAGATCATAATCACCCGAAAGATGGGGTCTGCACGCGGGCTCACTAGCCCGAAAACGACGAACATCAATCCTGAAATCTTCGAAGATGCAACCACAAGGGAGACAACGAATGAAATAGGTCCCATCTCGAAAATGCCTGCTTTCTGTGATGGCCTAAGAAAAGGGGCGGGCCACTCGAGAGTTCAATATCCTCCTTTATGCCTGTCGAGACAATAGCTCGTATCCTGATAAGATTAATTGCGCTTACACGAGGCAATTACCCTTCAAAACAGGATTCTAGAATGGACACCTGCAACGCTATCGCACCTAAACTTGGGTTCAAACATCCGGTAGCTGAAAGTTCTTTTTGATTTCAACTCCGGCTATGCGGTACGGTGCATAATTTCTTCCGTGATGCTAGCGCGGTGCATTGTCATTTACATCCAAGTGAGGTCCAGGGTTGTAGGTAGGTTCGAACATCAATTATTCTTCTCTTGCTCCTCTGATGCGACTCTCCACCTCTCCCCATAGGCCATGAGGAGAAAAATAGGCACAAATGAAATAATGCTATGAGAGGGAGTAAATGATTGAGGCTGGAAGAACGCTCAGATCCTTACCAAATGAGTGCAAATACGGTGAACGACCACTCAAATCCGACCTGTAAATATGGGGTGAGAATACACCAATACAATAAGTACATTCATTATTACCTTTTCTCCAAAAGGGATTCTGTTTGCAAAGAAAATCAGATTGGCCCAAGTTGCGATAAAAAACAATCCTCACGAATAGAACCCAAGGGTGAGGCCGAAGATCTGCCGGAAGAAGCTAGAGGCGCCAGATCAGTTTCCCCATCATAAGCGAAGCGCTGAACACACTTAAAACACTGGCTGACATCATTGCTTCGAGAGCGATGGCAGTCGCTACAGCTATATGTGTAGCATACCGACGTCACAATCTGCACTAATAGAAGGTAAAATTGGTTATTTGCATTGGAGTCGTTGAAGATAACGTCTCACTTCCAAAGCAGGCAACGGCTAATGGGATGATAAGCGTCACCGAAGATCAAGGGAGCAATTGGCAAAAAAACTTACCCATTCCAATGCACGGAGCAATGAACGTGGTAGCGAAGTGGATGGTCAAGCCATCTGGAAAATTACAACTTCAGTCTCGACACCAGTGTTATACCATGGGGGTAGTTTCTTACATCTGCATTTGCGTCAAAATGTATTCGGGAGGCTCTAGCCAGTGGAGACATTCTGAGCACGCACATAATCAGCCCGACTGGAACGGTTACAACGCCTGTCCATATTCCCTGTAACCTGATCTCTGGAGACACCACTTTCCCGTCCCTCAGAGCTCGTTTACGTGCTTGGAGCATCATTGCATCTGTTACGGGACCAGAACAGAGCTCCCCCAGGGTACTAAAAACACCAAGACATCCTGAATGAGCAGCGGCGCATAATGATAAGTGACATAAGTGCAGGCAACCCACGCTCCAATTAACAAAGTGACTCCATTTGCGAGCCTAAGTGTCTCTTGAGAACAAGATAAGAGAATGATTTTTACCAATCTGCTTACCCATTCCTAACTGTATCAAAATGATAAATTTCCGTGAATAGCGTGGCCAGTGTTAATGCAGGCTCGATGGAAGCGAAACCATATATCACCCCACTAGTATGCTATGTGAATATTCGTAATGCACTGGATAGCAAGACAGATACGCACTAACACAAGGCCGGATACAAAACAGAGGGGTACTTGAGCATGCTGAGGGGTCGAAGAACAAAATCTGTTACATGAAGCCGCCGTGTTTTAGGTCTATGAGTGTCCCAAAACGAGAGGCGCTGCAAGTAAACCCTAAAACTGAGCGGAGGGGGTACATAAGGAGAAAAAGACATTTCTTTGGATTTTTCGGGCACAATCTCCTCAGTGAACTGTTCATCAAAACTTGTATCCTCCTTCGGCCTATCGAACAGAGTCTCGGGCATAAATAGCAGAATAAATGCTAAAATGATTCCGTTGAGAATCGCCGCAACCCAAAAGCACCATCTCCATCCCTTGGCTTTCGCGACATAACCACCCATCTTGAACAGACAAAGATCAGGAAAGATTTATCAAGACTCTGGGTGAACATACAATTGGGGCGAGATGAGCACCGTTTGTCAGCATCAGGGTAAAGAATCCCATCGCCTTTCCTCGTTGATGAGAGTAGAAAAGATCCACAACAGTCCCAACACCTAAGCCAAGTGCCGCAGAACAAGCAAAACCATTCAAGGCCCTTGCCACGACCAGGACACCGAATGACTTCGCAATTGCAGACCCAAGACAAGAGACAAATCCAATCAAAGCAGAAAGCAGGTAAGCAGGTCTTCTCCCATACACATTTGCGAATGGGGTGAAAAACAGGGGACCCAATGCACCCGTTCCAATTGCCACAGTTGTCTGATATGTTGCGGTAACATGTGCGATATCAAATTCTTCGGCCAAAGGCACTACAGCAGGATTGATGATGGCGACAGTTAAAGTTGCTAGAAAGGCTAGAAAAGAAGCTTGCAGAAGGATCAAGTACTTGAGCCACTAAAGATGTTTCAGCGCTTTTCCATTGGTCGAAGTTAAAGAACCATACATTGGGGTAATTTAGAGGATCAAAAGGCAGGTTGGTCGGTTGAGGGAGAAGAGGAAGACCATTTACAGCAAGCTTGATTGTTTTAGGCCCTGACTTGCTCATTTTTCACGGTCCAACTGTTGACGTCTGTAAGAAAGGTAGGGGATCCATAGGACTTATCGACGTTTAACACCCATTGAACCTCAGAAGCCGTCCCACGCCATAAGAATAAACGCGAGGTAACACGCATGTAAGTGATCACCAAAAGAAAACCTTACTGTCTCATGGCCTGCATTCTTCACAAAAATATAACACAAGTATTCCAGAACGCTAAGATGCCGAAGGGTTTTAACCGGGTTACGCGTGATGATGGATCACTCGACCTTGAGCTATAATATTAATCTTGAGAAAATGCCTACAAGTATGTCCTGAGGCTTTAACACGAACAGGCAATCAATACTTTTGTCTGTTAGGGGTATTCGTAGAATCCTTTGCCGTTTTTGCGGCCAAACCACTGCGCATCAACCATACGTTCCAAGAGGATGCTAGGACGGTACTTGGAGTCGCCAGTTCCTTCGTATAGAGTCTTTTGGATGGCAAGACATGTGTCAAGGCCAATGCTAGACGTTGATTTAATAACAGGCAAAACGAGGGGGTTATACATCAACTTACAAATCGGCTATATTGACGTCATGATGTCAGTTCGTGTTCTAAGACTGAAATCCAAAGGTTGACATACCAAGTTGTAGAGGGCCCATGGGATGGTTCATTCCAAGTTTGAGGGTGGTATCGATATCCTCACGAGTGGCAATACCCTTGTGTGCAGTTTAAGATGTTATGTATCAAACCCTGGGGCGAGGCAACATACCTTCTCTAAGTGCATAATGGCCTGCTTTTGGGTCAGCCAAAGGGTTAGAGTAATCATGTTGTTTAAACACACCTCGTTGATGAATGGCATAAGGAGAGCATTGGAGACAAAGCCTGGGACGTCCTTAGAGACAGTAACCTCTACAGACAAATTATGATCAACAGGTCAAAGGCACAAGACGCGTAACCTGCCTTTGCCACACGCAATAGCAAACGCGCGGGATCGTTCCAAAGTGTCTTGTGATGTTTGAAGTGCGGAGATCAGTTCAACTAGTTTCTGCGCTTGTGAGTGAGTACATAGGTGTCTTCGGCCAACTGATGGACAAGCAATACCATAACAGGGACAGGATTGAAGAAGTGCAAGCCTAATAACTAGTCAGTAAAGATATTCACTTGAAGTGGACCGCGGGCCACTTACCAACAACGCGCTCTGCAATCTTCTTTCCTGCTTCGCTGGCAGCGCTAACGTCTTTGGGAATGGCTGAAGCAGCAATCTTGGTGATGCTAATGGAGCTGGTGTTGGAAGCCAGAATAGCGTCTGGTCGCAACTCAGCAGCAAATTCAGAGAAGATAGCTTGCTTCAATGGCAGAGACTCTGACACGGCCTGTCACAATCAATGAAACTAAAATCGAGGACATTACGATGAAATCTTACTTCAACGACCATATCGACATCTCGGAGTCCTTTAATACCCTCTTCCTTCCCAACAACGGTGATTCTGTCCCGGGCCTCCTTAGCTTGCTCGCTGGTGAGTCGGCCTTTACCAACATCCTTTGCGAGCAACTTGTCAACTAACGACAAGCCTTTTGCGACCTGTTCCGACGAACGATCGTGGAGCAGGACAGGAACCTTAGCGCGAAGGGCCGCTACCAATGCAATCCCCGTTCCCATTTGGCCAGCGCCGAGAACACCTAGTTTGCGAATACCATGAGCAACAGACATTTTGTGTGGCGTTATTGGAGGTTTAATGTCTTTTTAGATGTTCTAGGATCTATCTGAACTTGGATTGAGGAGAACTCAGTGAAAGTCGATGACAGCACTAAATTCCAAATGAAGATCCGGCTTCCTCTGTCGGGAAGAAAGGGGCTTAAGCACGTGAATACGCATCACCCTGAACCTTCCTTGGGCTTCCAGTTCAAGCACAGACAAACTTCGAAGCCCCTATCTACTTAATCCCACAAAGTTAGATACATAACGAATTTAAGGCCACATGTCATATGGCGGACGCCCGCTACTTTTAAAAATTCAAAAGTACTCTCGGGAGCGAGATCGATGTGCAATGGAAAGGTGAAAGTTATAAATTATGACAATGACATAAATACAAATACAGGAAGGAAGGCAGCAAAGGCGAACGTCACAGGAAGTCTAAGAGAAGTGCGTAAGCAGCTAGAATTTTTTAAACAATAATGGTAGTGCATCCAGCTTGGACGGTTCCACCCTTTGAGCAATGAGGTCAGTGGCATTCCCTCAACGGATTGACAATGTATGAGCTTACCAGGAAGCTTCTCGTGCAGCAGACAGGTGTGGTGGAACTAATTTAGATAGGTCAGCTTGAAGATCCATCTCAACCTCGATATGTCAAAAATGTTCGTACCAGACATGTCCTGTTAAAGCGACGACAGAAAGTGGCAAGCAGCTCACTAGATAGACAAAAGAAGTCAGTGATCTCTTCGTACTCATCAATATATTTTATGATCATTTCAATTACTCACATCCCACAAGACCTCCGATGGAACCAATACTAGCGATGCTAGTTCTGAAGAGACCGGCGTCTGACAGGGTTTGAGCTAGGCCTGGGCTGTGCGACTGATCATGGAATAATATTATTAGCGAATCAGCAAAGTGTCCTCCACAGCAGGAAAAGACGTACGGGTCGCACAGTCCGGCAACACCGAATACGTCCAGTAGGGCAAGCATCGCGAGGTTCGAGCTCGGTGGCACCAGCAAGAAGTGGAAGAGCGAACGAAACGACGGCGAGAGCGTGAGTGAATTTCATTTTGTTGAATGTAGTTGCTTGCGATTCGAAACAATACTGGGACGTGTAGACTTGAACGGATACTGTCTGTCCCCTTTATACCTTGGAAGAAGCGATACACGCTCGATTTTAGGCGAAGTCGGGTGCGCTTCAGCGATGACGCACTGGTTAGGCAAACCGCCTTTCCGACGCGTGTTTTTATGGCATCGTACTTGATGGTGCACTCGGAGTCTTCATGAATGGTATCATAAGGCAAGTATCTAGGGTAAATGCGAAGAAAACAACAGGGCGCCCTGGCAATGTACCATCACGGCGATGACATGATTGAGACATTTAGGCAATAATGCACTCAAATCCGAATTAGTGTTCCCAAGGATGTTACTCGTATTGGCATTAATATTGTTCCCCAACAACGCAGCTCAGATGAGAGTTGTGTGTGGCAGTACTTACTAGTCGACATTCGACTGTGTGACAGACTCAAAACCAATTCCTAAAGTTTCATAATCAACGGCTTGAAGGTTCCGCTGCGAGTCGCTAATATTAATTCATGATCAACGACCGCGAAACTACACGGCGTATACGCTAGCCAGAAATGTATGTCAAAAGCCACTGAAATTCCCTGGTCCGTGCTAGAAATAAATGGCGTCTCTCGCTAGTTTTCATTCTCGACGCTCTCTTGAGTCTCTTCCGGGCCTGGAGGCGATGTGTGAACCACCTTCGGAGTTCTGGGTGGTCCGTTCCTGGGTTCGATGTATCAAGGGTTCCCTTCGCTAGACTTCTTGTCAGGCCCATAAATATTATTATGTTGAGTGAGCTGTATGATTAAAGTATCTTAACACCATTTCCCAGAGCATGAAGGTCAGAAGCGCCTGTATTGGATCTCATACTTATTAGGCGCAATTTATGGCCTATCCACAATACGCGCGTGCTTCAATGACAAAATCTTCGAAACGTTTGCTGTTAAGCGACGTATGACAGATACCTACAGAACCTTCGACAACCTTCTGGATCTACTGAATGAATAGAATAATAGTAGATCATATATAATATATGGGAAATAGTCTAGACCTCGTGTTTTAACGATTCCCATACAATATGCAGAGTAGATGGCACCCCGGCCCCGGGTGGTATAAAACCCCTGTCCTCCTGCGCTATTATCCGACCTCAACCTCATAACAAGATGTTATACAGAGCCTATCTACTCATCATAACGGTGTTTGTCCTTCCTTTCCTTGCGGCCGCCAACCTCCTTCCCTCCAATGTTGCCAAAGCGCCCAGCAGGATAGCGCCGTTGCACTGGCAATCATCAGCGCTCTACTTGGGATCAACCTCCCTAACATCAGTGGCCTTATTGGCTGTGCGTACCTCCCCTTTACAAATCCAATTTATATACTCATCTAGTATCATAGTGAGCTGTTCGTCTGGCAGTGTTGCTGGCACTGGCTCGCAAACATGGTACCGGTATACTCTTAATTTCGAAAGGTTGCAAGTAAACAAGAAATGCTAACCAAGCTGCAGCAAAGCTCAACCGGTCTGTTGTACCAATACGTCCTTCGTAAGATTTTCTTGATCATCGATTAGACGCTTGACGCTCAACTCATATATATCCTTTGCAGCAAAATGCTCAAGGAGTCGCTTTAGGATGTACCCCACGGAATGTTTAAAATGATAGTGTGGCGGCGTGTCTTGTATAGTAATATAAGAACTCAAAAAATAAAATAAAACTTCCCTTCAGAATATGTGATACTGACTGTACTGACCTATAACTTAACTATAAGTCCCTCGAACTTAACCTCAAGCCCCTAACTACGGTCATTGTGGATGCCCGGTCACCGGAACGGGGAAATCCGATGGACTATGACGTCATCCCACCAACGGCATTGAGGAAATCATGCTCAAGCTCATCGCTGTTCCCAACTTTGACGATGACTAGCACATTGCCTCCCCTGGTTCAAGCGTTCTCTGGTGCCATTGGTAGTGCATCTGCAAATGCCTTGACATATCCTCTAGATCTGGTGATAACACAACTTCAGCTTGACCCACCTCAGAGACGGAACCGTAGGGGAGGGATCTTTGGTGCATTCGTGGTGTTGAGGCATATCATTCGAAAACATGGCTGGCGGGCAATATACGATGGACTTTTACCCGATACATATGCTACAATTCTTTCAAAGTGAGTCGCACTTCAACTGATATATTGAATTGCAGCTCAGCTATCTCGTTACAGTTTCTTTTATTTCTACTTCTATTCATTCCTACGGTCATTATCTACGAGAGGACTAATCTCATTAAATGGCGTCCAAAAAGCAAAGTCACCAGGATCCAAAGTTGTTCATAAGCCGAGCTTAATGGAAGAGCTGATCTTGGGCTTCATCGCTGGTGTTGCGTCGCGTGCCGTGTCAACACCCCTCAACATCGTGACTCTAAAACTCCAGACCGAACGCGGGGAACAGGAAGAAAAAGAAACAGGGGACGACCTTGACGACACAAAACTACTCGGAATCACAGATGTAATTAAAGGCATTTACAAAGAGCAGGGGATAGGAGGATTTTGGAAAGGTCCGTCTTACACTCTTCATCCAACGCATGCTGCAGTTCCTCAACGTCAACGTTCATAGGGTTTCAAACTAACATGCTGCTATCTCTCAACCCATCTATCACAATGGCATTTCTACAAATGTTCCGAAGAATCGTTGGGCTGATCCAGCGTTCTCGGTCAGCTACACTCAAACCCAAAGGGTCTTCGATAGACGTTAACCTGACACCCGGACAGGCCTTCCTAGGCGCCGCAATCTCCAACTCCATCGCAGTGGCAATTCTTTACCCGTTGATTTTAGCGAAGATCAGACTACAAATTTCCTCTGCTAATTCATTATGGGAGGTTCTGGCGGATGCTTACTATGGAAGGGATACCCTCCGAGACAAGCGCCATACCATGGACAAGACAAGTCAGCTCGACCCATCAAAAATGAAGGAAACTCCTACCCAGGGTGTAGAAGGTTTGTATCGAGGTCTGGAAATGAAAACGATCAAGGGGTTTTTGAGTCAAGGCGTAACATTTTTGGTTAAGGGACGGTGAGAAGCCTTTATCTGTTCTTCCGAGCACCCAGTGAACTTTGCGTGCTGACTGACATCCCTGACTCTAGGATTGAGCAACTCATAATTGCGGCTTATCTCCTTTCAAGAGCTCGTTCGAGTTAAAACTACGCTGGATAATGCTACATCTAGTTTCCCCGTCGTACATTTTGCCTTTCTGTGTCTTCATAGGATGTCTCAATTATCGCAGCGATTTTCTCAGGTATTTAGATGTATATGTCGAAGAAAAAAAGGGAGAGCGGAAGCGTCAATTCATTTGGGGGATATGCCCGCATCAAAATCGTGAGAATAATTGATGTCACACATGGATTCGATGATTGGATGCACGGCTCTCCGTTGTACCCTTTTCTAAACCACAACTCATGGTTTTAAATGCTTCAGGTTCTGCGCAGCTCCTTCTCAGTTTCAATTTTGGCTCTTCTAGATGAATTAAACTCTCTTAAGGAACTTGTTTTCTCTTGTATTCAGACTTTGTAATGCTCCGGGAATCGAAGAACCCGACAGTTGTGCAACTCTCTCAAGCTTGCCATCGAACATGCGTTATGGGAGCAATTCCTAGTATGACTGGATAAAAAGAGCGACTTTCTGCGGCATAATCTCTATATATAGTCGTCAATGGAGCCTTCGCAGGACATAATTGCAGCAATGGTCAGATTTCGAGGACCAGAAGTACCATCATATGCCAGAAAGGTATGTGTTTAGCTCCTGTCGTGTAATTCTACAATCTTTATACGGAACCCACAAAATTTTAGGATATTTGGGAATACAGTAAGTTTGCGCAATCGTTCTAACTCCCAGCACGGAACCAATTCATTAGATATCTCTCCCATATGTTTCTTGCTTCCCTGCCCATTTAGAAGTTCAAAACAACGGCTGCAGTCATTTTGCCATTCATACGAATAGCAACGATCAGAGGAAAACGTCGATCTGGTGCCTACTCAGAGTCACCAGAACCTGTCAAGTGACCCCCCGCCCGCAATGCTATCGCTATTGGCTGAAACCGCTTTTCATGTTATAAAAGGCACCTCTCGCTCTCGGGATCCCCAGGTGCCTTGACACGGGTCCTAGAAAAAAAAATGCGCTCGTTACGTCTCTTTCTGCAGCTTCTGTCTTGCAGTGCTATCGTCTTATCTGTGAAGCCTCCAAAGGCAGCTCCAAAACCAGCACCACCAGCACCTCCTCCACCCGCTGCTGGACTGACTGTCCAAACACAACAAGGACCAGTTGTTGGAACCTCAAGCGCCGCTGGTGTCCGTCAGTTCCTCGGGATACCTTTCGCCACCGCCTCACGCTGGCAGGTCCCTCAAACACCTGCAAAGCGTGCTAAACCCCTCCAAGCGACTCAGTTCGGTGATACCTGCGTGCAGTCATTGAATGCTGGCAATGTCGAGTTTTTGAAGCTCGCTGGTGGGGCTGGACTTAATCTCACCGAGAGTGAGAATTGCCTAAATGTCAATATATGGTCTCCAAGTCCCCAGAGGTCGCAGAAGAAGACGGCTGTGTTGATCTGGATTTACGGTGGTGGATTCCAGTTTGGATCTGTGAGTGTTCTTCATTAATTTGATTTGATGTATTATGGAGGAACTGACCCGTTGAGCCTGTTTGATTAATAGAGCGCAGTATCGGTGTATGATGGCACAAACTTTGTACGCGACAACGACGATATTACGATCGTGTCTATCAACTATAGGCTCAACATCTTCGGTCAACCTAATGCACCCCAACTCGCCGGCGGCAAGACCTCGCAAAACTTTGGTCTTTTGGATATTGAAGCTGGAATTCAATGGGTTCATGATAATATTGCTGCGTTTGGTGGAGATCCCAACAGGATTTCGCTATTTGGCCAGAGTGCGGGTGCTGTAGCAATTGATGCGTATACATTCTCACATGTTGGGGACACGATTGTGAAAGGTGCGTTACATCGCTTTTTTAAGAAGATGGATGGGAACTGATTCTTTGTTTTTAGGTGTTATTGAGGAGTCTGGAAAGTAAGGGTGATATGTCATACGTGGTATCGTTTCCGTTGTGCTAAAGTTACTTTGAACAGCCTGGGCCTGTCTGCTACTGGTGGACTTGATGGTACTATGAACGCGACCAGCTGGAATGCTATCGCCAATGCAGTTGGATGCGGTACAAGTAATGCATGACGTTCCTGTCTACAACGTTAAATTTACTAACCCTCCGTTTTTAGCTACGGATGCAGCTCAGCTTGCTTGCATGAAAGCCGTCCCATTCCGCACTTTAGGAGATGCTGTTATCAAGTCCAATCTGTCCTTCAATCTCGTGGCTGACAGTAAGTGATTTTACTCGTTGTTTTACTTTAGTTCTGTTGAAGAGTTTTCTTTGTAGATATTACCATTTTCACTGATACCGCGACACGCGCGGCTAATGGCAACTTTTTGAAAGTACCCGTCCTCGGAGGGACGACAGCAAATGAGGGCGATATCTTTGTTGTCGCTCAGCAATTGCTCACCACCGGATTCGCTATTCCTACAGTCACGGAGATTCTGGCCGATATTCAGACCCAGGTGGGTTATGCAGATTATAACTATAAGGTTCCATTTTGACCAAACCTATCTCCATCTCTATCTCATTTAGCTCGGCTTCACCTGTAATGCAGGCATAACTGCTACTCAACGTACGGCCGCAAAAGTGAATACGTGGAGATATCAGTATCAACGTAAGCAATCCGACTGGTGTTTTTGTGTTGATGTTGTCAAATACTTATTTGACTTTGAGCTAGCCGTCTTCCCGGACGTCACGTCCAGACCAGACATTCGGGCGTACCATGCTGCGGAAATTCCTATCGTGTTTGGGACATACAACCAAAGCACCATTGCCGGGCCAACAGCAGATGAGATTGCGCTATCGAAGTACGTCCAGGGCGCTTGGGTGGCATTCGCGCGCGACCCCGTCAATGGACTTTCGGGACTTGGCTGGCCTACGTACAATCCAGCATTGACTAGCATGAGCTTGGTGCAACTTGGTAACCCAGCTAATACGACTGGATTTACGTTGGGCAGTGGAGCGCTTCTTGATGTGAGCTGTGCTGCGGCGTCTGTTATGGCACAGTTTTCGACGAATTTGGTGTCGACTTTGGCGAATGCGTTTACGGCGCAGCCTTCGAATTAGTGCTTGGGCAGTTCGATTATAAGTTTATGTATCTGTTATGTATGTGGTTTTGTTCTTTTAAAGCCTTGCAATTGTATTTTTGTGACACCTATGGTTCCGTACTTCGATTGATACTCTAGGAAGACAACCATTGACAAGGTAAGATCCGATTGGGCAGCCTCCTAAGTGTTCGACGCTGGTTAGGCCTTAGGATATTACATAGCCGTACCTATCAATCAGAGGCTAGAGGACAAAGACTTGATGAGTCTCAGATGAGAACTGCGGGAGGCAATATTCAAGGTCCGCGAATGAGCTTGAAAATGATAGAATTTGCTGGAATGTCCTCCGTGTGTTGAGAGATGTCATGTCGGAGGCTTTTTCGAAGGGCTTAGCCGTATTGCAAAGTGATAACGAATCGAGTCACTCGGTTTTTGCCCCGAGGCGTGATTCAAGACATTCGAGAGATCATAGACAAAGACTCGGTAAATGCATCAAAGGCCATGTTCATAACCTTTGAGACTCGTGGTAATTTGTACGACAAAGGGCTTTCGAATGGCCTTTTGTCGAGCACGAGTGCCACTGGATAGCACTAGGGTATAAGAGGAAGCCTATGGGTTGTTGGTTCGACAACATCCTATCCATTATAGCAAAAAATGGCTCGTCATTCGGTGAGTAGCAGCTTCGATTCATAGTTTCGATGCTGATCTGGGCGCTTCTAGAAATATACAACCCAGCACAAGTACCTAAACCGGTTGTCGCGGTTCCAAAGCGCAAAGGCCGACGACAAGTTGGAAGAAGATGAGTCACCGTTGTTAGGGGGTGATTCGAACGAGGCAGAGGAAGAGCATACGCTTTCAGGTTATGGGGAGATATCGACGCTAGACTTTGTGCCTGTCGAGTCAGACGTCGCAAAAGCTGAAACTGATTTTTGGAGTGGATGCGCCAAGAAAGGGTTTCGTAATAAGGTGAGTGGTCTTGGACGCATACGATTGAGCAATTTTGACTCCCGTTTAGCGGGTTGTGCCGCAAATGATCAGGAAAGTTGTTCCGCCGTCGCCGTCTAAAACGTCTGCACATGGATTTTTTGAAAGCGATGTTAGATTTGACAAGCTTATTTTAAATTTAAAAGGACAAAAAGAAAAAGAAAAAGAAAAGAAATATTTTATTGATGATAGTTTATTTTATAAAAGTGCTAGATTAAGATATACTTAGTTTTGTTGTGTTTCTTGGGAACGTGGCCGGGCTTTTGTCCTTTCTTGTGTTTATAAGTTAGGCAACGCCGAACACATGTTGTAGATCACAAATCCGATTCATCTTCTTCTTGACTTGAACCTTCATCGTCGTTTGCTGTCAGAATTAAACAGCAATTTTGGTCCTCTGTGAGGTATCACCAAGGCCAAGTTCTCCAACGAACTCGGGTGGTGGTGCTCTTCGTTAGTATTTTTTTTATATTTTTTATTCCATTTTATATTGCCAACAATCATCGTTGACGTGCCACTCTTGCTTTTCCTTTTTTCTTTTCAACAGATACGACTGACGAACTCTTAACTAGAGTTCATGCCTTTTCATCTCAGAGACTATGCTCATAAGGAGGAGGAAGATTGGGAAGTCCTTGAGGAGGATTGGTGGCGTATTCCTTTCACCAGCATATCTTGGGCCTTTGCCTCCGAAAGCACCCCAAAGAGGGATCCCAAAAGCGGTGTCGTTCAGCGTCGTCATTTTGAAGGCTCTCTCTTCCCTAAACACAATGCAAACGACCTGCCCAACCAAAAGATTCTTTCTGGCTGGGACTCCCTCAATCCGGATCTTTGTGGAGTTAGGAGTGCCATGGAGGCTGTAAAGGCCTATGAAAAGGACGTCGGTTTCCACTACACCACTTGTCCAAGCATTGAACTCGATGAACATTTGTTGGGTTCAACCCTCAAGTTATGTAGAGATGTTGATGAGGATGACCTTCAAGCCGCGAAACACAAGTGGCAGGAGCTTGTGCAGGATTTGATGAATGGGCCACTCATTGATAGTCCAAGTAGTGACAGCGACGACTCTCTTGCCAGCTCTCTACCTGATTTGAGCTCGCCGAGTACTGGAAGGTTGTCTATGTTTTCCAGTCTCGACCTTTCTTCGTCAGCAAGCTCCATTGACTCCATCATAATGCCTTCCACGCCTCGAGGTTCATCCCTGTCCGACAGCCATATACAGATCAAGGATGCCTCTCCTACATTCAGTCTGGATGTTCGCACCGAACACCTATCGCCCGGCCGATCTCTCAACGCCGCAGCGTCCTCTTTCGTACCAACGTTTGCTTCAAAGCTCACTGAGGAACCTTACCCAGACTCGCAGGCCGAAACGCCGCAGGTGTCAAAAAGCAAATTGTCACCCTTTGCAGACTTTACGTTCCCTACTCTGAACCCTCCTTCTTCAGTCAAGATTAAGAAGGATGACCAAGGGTTTTTCACTGAAGTCAAGCTTGAGAACCAGTCTTCAACGATGACAGGCTTGCTGCCACCCTTCCTCCAAGAGCCAACTCACAAAACGCGTATTCGGAAATCCAAAACCCGCGAAATTGTCGATCGTCTCCGTTCACAAGCACAGGATTCTGACAGCACTAGTCTGCTCACTCCGTTTGACATATCGCCAAAATACGCCAGCCACAGTCCGAGTCCAATGCCAGACGATCTTGCCACAGTCAAACCCCGGCTCAGCGTTTCCGAAGATGGTGATAGGCCGTCCGGTCTATCCACCCCTTCGTTTGAAGACGATGATGGGTGGATTGATATCACCAGTTCATCGTCTCCCACCCACAGGAGGAAGAGAACCCGCGAACTCGTCTTGGCTCTTCACAGGCGGCGCACCGATTCCACTGCATCTGACGTTTCCAAGGATTTACTTGCTCTCACATCCACATCCCCGATACGCCCACTCTCCTCGCAGGAACCTTTGACGTCGTCACCTCCTCGTACACCGCCTCCCGCCAGTTCAACCGGCGATGGGTGGATAGACAACAAGATTGTCGCCTCTCCAGAACCGGCTGCCCCAAAGAAGCCCACAAAGTCTTCCCCGGGTCCCGGAAAGGAGCCTCATGCCAGAAAGAAGTCGTCTAACCACGTCTCACGACCGTCTGCATCGTCCACGGCATTGCACATACCGTATGGAGCCGTGGTGCCCCCAGGCTACCCTACCTCTGCCCCTACAGGTCTCCAGCGTGGGCCACCGCCTCCCCTCGTCGGCCCAGCAGCGCCAATGCCTTATTTCTTCCCCTCGTATCAGGCTGTGCCTATGTCCTATCCTCAGCTCCTGCATGTGCCCACCGCCTACGCTCCCATCGGCATTCCCATGCATGCCCCGGTTGGCATCTCACCTGTGAGCCCTGGCAACCCACCCGTGTCCTACATGATGCCTCAGCCCATGATGCATCCAGCATCCGCGCCTGTGGCTCGCGGTATGCCCACTATGGTTAAACCATCCACAATGGTGAGCAGTAGTGCCCCGGCCTCTCATCCGAACATGGCATTTTACAGGACAAAGCCTGCACAGCCCTGGTAGAGAGCTAATGTCTCTTCAACGTTGCTTTCCTCCCGGCGCTCCCTCTTCATGTCAAAACCCAATAGTTCAATCCATAATTGTACCATTTCCATCCTCGACTCCCTTTCGAGTTCCATCTTTTTATGTATTGTCTGTTCACATTATGAGTGTGATTCACGGCTTTTTCACGAATCTCGTTTTCTTTATTTCTTTCTACTTTCTCTCTTCTCCCCAAATCATTTCTCGTCATTGAGTGGGTCGAACACCCCCCTCGGACAATAATTTGTGGACCTGTTCTGCTCGGTTCTTGCTCTACTTTTTCGCACCACATTATGTTTTATGTCTCTATCACAAACGTAAATAGTTGCCTTGTTTCTCTCTCCCAAAACTTATCGTTTTTCTCTTTCTCTTTCTCTCTTGAGTTGCAAATCTGGATAATTCGTAAACAGCATTTTCCCCCCTTCAACTTTTCTTCACGTCTCACATACATACAAACATAAGTACAGTCTTGTTTCTCTCCTCTGCTATCTCTCTTGTTTTTTTTTTCTTACTCTTTCAGGGCAGACTTTATCAAGTCTCTTTCCGCAAATTTCTTTTCTCCTTTTTTTGATATTACATATGATCAACTACGACTCACACATACGTTTTCTCGGGTTCCAAATTTTCTGTGTCATATTTTGTGCCTTTGGCCAGGCAGCCCACGCCCTGTCTTTATCTATATAGTGATTATTACAGTGAATCCAAAATGTGTTTTTCTATATTCAAACCACCAACCAATCTTCCCAAGTTCACTTCCGAGTCGATGCAAAGAATAGGTAACATATTGTTGGTATATTAGTTTAATTTTCAGCTGTGGTATACACGTTGTTTCCTAAGTCTACTGGATCAGGATAGCCCAATCCTTGGTAATGGCGACCTTCAGGTCTTTCACAGTGATGCTCAGGATGCTTGCAGCACCTTCCTTCTTCTCACTTGCCGCAACTCCTGCTGTCCACTCCCAAATGAGATCAGAACCACCCTCGACTTTGACAGTAGAGGGTTTAGCAGACAAGCCAACGACAACGATTTTCTCCACGCGGACACTCTCGATCGAGTTGGCAAAGTTGTTCTGGGGGTTATATGTCGAAAGTGCAGCACCGTCAACAGCTTGATCTGGTTTAGCCGAGCCCAGGTCTTTATTTGTCAAACGAACGCCCTTTTTGCCGGCTTTAGAAGCCTCGAAAGAGCGCCATACAAAGTCTCCCTTGAGGTGGTCGTATGTTACGCCATCGTCAAGATAAAGCTCGCCACGAGCGTCGCCAGATTTGCTGAGGGCGACACGAAGGGTGAATGGATCCTTCTTCATGAGGGATGATGCACGACGGGGGCGTTCACGAGTCGCGAGGATGGAGCCTCCACGCACAAACAACGGGAGCTGGTGGAGTTCGGCAGGGACGGTGATCGTCTTGCCTTTTGCTGCGCCTCGGTATGCGTGGTGGTTGAAATAGTCGTAGTAAACCTGTTGTATTTAGTCCAGCAAATAGAATTGGATTTAAATTTAACACAAGTGGTCTCGATCAGTCAAAGAGTCTTCTGTCATAAAATAAGCAGCACTTGCCTGATCTTCAGCAAGATAAACGTCTGATGAGGTGGCACCTTTGACGGTGACGGGTTTGACAAGCAGACCCGAGGAACCAATATAGTACTGATCATCGATTGTGAAGCCTGTCTTGTCTTTGGGGAACATGACGAATTGAGGTCTATTTCCAGCAGTTATTTAAGCTATAAAATTGAATACGACAACGCGGAGAAACCCAAACATACCTTAATACTGGCAGACCGGTTACAGAAGTCTCGCGGAATGCAGTGTACCAGATGGGTAGTTGGGTATAGCGGAGACGGAGAATTCCCTTGACAATGTCCTTATATTTTGGCTCTAGTAAGTAGGGTTCACGACGCTTGGTATCGATGTGTGCATGGGCGCGGAAGAATGGAGCCATTGCTCCGACTTGGTACCAGCGGACGAGCATCTCTGGCTCTGGGTTACCGAAGAATCCACCAACATCAGCTGTAAACTGTTAGCGCAACATGATCCACATTTTTTAAAAAACTGGACGTACATCCAGAGAAGCTGAAACCTCCTAGGTTGTTGGCGAGAACCATCTTGATGCCGACAGCCATATGTTCCCAAGTTCCGAGGTTGTCACCGGTCCACATAGCACCAAACCTCTGCGAACCAGCGTAGAAGGCACGAGTAAGGACAAATGGCCTTTGAGGCGGGTCTGTTCTCTCAGCGACGGCTTGGGAGGTAAGGTTGGACTGCAAATGTATGTGAGTGACAGAACAAACGACTCATGAAACAATGAAACTAACGAAAAGCATCCCATTGATGTTGTGAACATCACGATGTTCCCAACCACCATAGTGTACGTTGTCTCTGGGCATTGAAATTTCGGGTCCGTTGAAAACAGAGGGCTAAGCATAGTCAGCGAATGCAATGCTAAAGTGGAGGGGTTGCATACTTCGTTCATATCGTTCCAGATGTGAATGTCGGTAGTACTCTTAGTCCAGGACCACTTGCCATCAGGGGATTGTGTCTTGAACATAGACTTCCACCAGTCCCAAGCAGCAGGGTTGAAGAAATCGGTCCAGGAGCTGCTTCCGGGCCAACACCAACCCTCGTATTCACCCTCGCCAGACTTGGGCTTGACGAGGATTCCAAGCTCTGAAGCAGCCTGGAACGCTGGATAATCATTGGCTCGCTTCAAATGAGGATCAACGATGACGACCATCTGAGCAACAAACGGGTTAATATGTATGACCTAAAACAAGCAGTGAAAGTATTACCTTGCGTCCATTTGCGGCAACATCGTTGGTCATTTCAACGGGGTCGGGGAAAGTCTTTTCATTCCACATAAAGTACTTGTGATCATCAGCATACTCGATGTCCAGCCAGAAAACATCCACAGGCATGTCCTCTTCATCAAACCTCTTCTGCACACCGCGAACATCGTCGGTGCTAACATAGTTCCAGCGGCACTGGTGGTAGCCCAAACTCCAATGAGCAGGCATAACAGTGGAACCAGTGAGGCGAGCGTATTGCTTGAAGACATCAGCTGGTGTCGGGCCAGGAAGGATGAAAACGTCCATAATTCCGGATTCTGAAACCCAGTGCGTTTCCGTTGATTTGTCGGATGCATGAGAAACGTCAATCCAGGTATCCGATCCAACAGCATTGAAGATGGCAACGGTAGAGTCAGCGGAGTGGGCGTGCATAAGGGGAATAGAACCATAGAGAGAAACAGGGGAGTCGGCAAGATATTCAAAGACGTCAGAGTTGTAAAGGCGGTAGGGGTCGGAGTATTTTGCACCCTCGCCCGTCGTGCTTGGAAGGGCCAAGTTGGTAGCATGTTGGGGGATACCGTATACGACATTGTGATTAGGGAAATTGATATCAAGAGAGAGGGATTCAGGACCTGACAATGCGTTTAGTAGTTGATGAATGAATATCAGACTACCACATACCTTTGGGTTTAGAGTCTGTCCAGGAGCCAAAAGTCTCTTCCCATAAAGCATCCTCCTTGTCGCCCTCGAACCAAGCTCTAGGATTCTCGACTTGCATCACGACTTGAGAGTCGTCGGAGGGGGTTTCTTCAGTTCCCTCTGCAATAGCAGGTGGTTCCTGCTTGGTGCGGAAGTGCTCCATATGCAGGAGACCATTGTCGTTCAAAACAACTTGCTCCTTTCCATTGCGTACAAGAGAAATGCGCAGAGGGTTATACGCAACGATGACCTGGATATCCTTCTTGTCTCCGTATACAGCCCGGATATCTTGTTTCCCTGTCGTCCATTTAATGTCGCGGCTGAGCTTGGGTTCCTCAATCAGTGCCCAAGATGCGGCTTCATCATAGCGCTTTCTGAGGCCACCAATTTCATCCATACGGACCCTCGCTACACCGTCCTCCTGGATTCGAACTTCGAGGCCGAAGTTTATGTCAGGATAAAGCGACGACTTCACTCCTGCTGTAAATACGGCCTGATCAGCGGAAACGTTGACGCTGGCAGGGTCCACAGAATATGGTGACACCCATGATGACTTGGCTTCCTTTGAACGGGCGGCAAGGGCGCGTCCTCTCCTGCAAAATCCGGATTGTTCACAGGTCTTGAAATCGTGCGCCTTGAACGCGAACGTTTCCTGGGTAAGGTAGAGGGCTAGAATGCTCAGGAAAGCAAAAGACCGCATGGTGTCTATGCTCTTCTGTGTGTTAATCTAGCCAAGGTAAGTACGGTTGAAAAGATATTTGAAGGGTTCAAGAAAGTCGTGTGTGCTGGACAAGTTCACGCTGGTCCACGTCAATGGAGTTCCAAATATAGAAATTCTTTCCTATGGGAAACTCTCCGAAACGCCCTACTACTCCTTCCTATCTTAGTAGCTTCGTTTAAACCTATTTTATGTAGGGCTATATATGCTAAAAGAGCTAATGGCTGGAAAGCCTCAGAGTCAAAAAGTCACCCATTATCTTCCATCTCCTTGCCTGTTCCCGTTGTTCAAGACAAGGCCCCCACTGGGTAAGAAGCCTAGTTGCTGTGTCAGAAACCATACTGCTTGACTCTTGATCGATATCTGTCGTGTTGTCCTTCAACTGTTCATTGATATCATGTAGTGCACCCGGTAGTCGAGACATCTAATCAAGACGTCAATGACTGGAAACCAATTTGACTGGGTATTTAGAAATTAGATATACCTCGAGAAGCTCTAAGGGTATATCCTTATACCTTTCAATATCTTTCAAAAATTCTGTATTTGACTGCGAGGGTGTTAGCATGATTAAGGAAGTTGTATATGACACGAGTACTATCGTACTGACCTTCGTGTTGTAATTCATCGCCTGTCTCGGCTTTTTAACCTGCATTGAAACACAGTATTATCAGGAGGGATCTTTCAATCAGGAAACAAATGCGGCCATACACCATGGAATGCCGGATCTCTGACACCATCTTTTTCCAGAAATCGTTGGACGGCATGTCGACTGAAGCCGTGCACCTTCTGATAATCCGTCCCAGGTTTGTAAACCAGATTCTTTGTTTCGAACCATCCTTCGATACGGTCCTGGGCCTCTAAACAATCTACGTGCCTCTGATAGACAAGGTCGATGAATTTTATGGGCCTCACTAAAAGTTCCCGGGCCGCCACCGTTCTACGAGCGTCGTAAACAGCTAGCAGCGCCTCAGCTTTACTGTCTGACCATTCTCGAATGATCAGCTTGCGAAGCAGGGGAACGGGAACCATGGCTCGCTTCATCAAGTCATCATTGCTGCCAACATTATCGATGCCCGCTGCAAGGACCGCAAGGTAATCCGACGGGACGTCCCAAATATCCAGAGTTTCAAGACTCGGAAGAGAGTGAAGAAGATCGGTCAACGATTGCTGTGCCATGCCTCCGACATGAAAAACGAGCTTCCGAAGGGCTCCATGAGGAAAGCGAAGTGTGGTCATGAGCAAGTCGTCGATGATGGACGGCGCCTCTTCGAGAGCTTGGTATCTCAGAAACTCGAGTATTTGCAACTTGGGCGCTTCGACCCATCGCAACACGGTCCCATCGAGACGCCAGTCGCCGTAGTATTTCGGCAATTTATGCAAAAAGTCGACATTTTCAAAGCGTAGACTTTGAAGCTGAGAGAAAGATATGACGTTCTGCGGATTTTGGAAGTGTTGGAGGTTTCGCTGGAGGTCCAATTCTTGAATAGTATCGCGGCCGGCTTGAAGCTGTTCGAACTGTAACAGCGCGCCAGAGTAAGAAGTGACCTGATTCCACGGCAACGCAATCATATCGTTGATGTCCATACCCACGAAGTATACGTTTTTCAGTTTTGGTGCCTTCAAAAAAATCTGGACAGGAGTCTCGAGGTAATTTATGTTGATCTTCCGCTGCCTTACAGCGAGTGACTCCAGGATGGGGAACCGTGGCTCGGAGTCGTCATGGGCAGAAGACATAGCCATAATATCGCTTTCGAAGTCCAGAAAGGTCACGTCGATTCGAAATTGAAGTGTCAAAGATTTCCATCGGCGACATTCGCCTATTAGGGGTTTTGCGGCAGCCACACAAGGTTTACCCGTATGCTCCCACCGATAGTCGATGTCCACAATCGTAACATGGAGCGGAGACCGCCCAGAGCGTTCCAGAAATAGGTCAATGAGTTTGAATCGTTTTCTATAATTGGCTGGTTCCCGATGGGCTATCGAATAGATGTCATAGATGGTCGGGATGTTGGCCCACAGGCTCGAATATGATAAGACGACCTGTCGAAGGAATGAAGAGATTTGCGAAAGATAAAGAAACGATTTGTGATCGAACTCAACAAGCTCGATGGCGTTAAAGCCTTGGTCCTGAAAATGTGAACCGGGAGGCGTTGCTAGAAAGAAGATGATTTCCAAAATTTCCACGGGTAGTTCACTGAACTTGCTGTCCGGAAACCTTGAGTCGGAACTGAGTTCTACTTGTGCAGGCTGGTTGGAGCGTCTGTGTTGCGTTGAATGTTTCGACTTTGGCATTATGATGGAAGGAAGCATCCTCTTACAGACGGACTTTTAAAGTAAAGACGAACTCGGCTACGGAATTCTCCGACGTTGTAGGAGGATTGCAAATCATGTCGGCGTTCAAATCCTTTTCATCTGGACCTTTCCCTGCATTCACGTCGAAGCCATGTGCATTGTGCATCAGTGCCAGTCTACAGAGTCTATTAATATTATCCATACGCAAAATCGAAGATAAACCCCAGCCAGCAAAAGAACATCTCTGAATCGCAAACACGACAGCCGATTTTGAGAACATATATTTGGAAACACTCATCAGGTTTCCCTCCATCAACTGTAACATCCTCGGGTCATATCTATCATGTCCTGGGTACCGAAAGGCTCAAGTATTCTTGTCCGTCATGAAATTTAAACGTAATAGCGACACCACACGATTGCAAAAATAAGTGTCTCGAAGCCCTTTTCCCCCTTCAGTTGTGAATATTCGGGGTTAAAGTCCACAATACGACAAGCTTTTACGAAGCTAAAAAAAAAGACGTGCTCATAACCATCGACTGCTTTTTACACGGTCATCCGAGTCGATCCTCCTTCTAGTAAATTTAACGGGTCAGCCGCTTGGCATAAAAATTGTGTAGAGTAAGTACTACTGACCTCTTTATCAAGCATCTAATTGAATTCGAATGTCAACGCTCAAGCCGTAACGTCAACCGATCCTGAGTCAACCTCCACCTCCTAGTCAAGTCCTTATCTTTCAGAAGCAAATCCCATCGTCGAAGCAACGAATCCGCTGTTTTTGTCAACAAACCAATTACCTCGACATTGACAGAACCTCCAAATCGACTTGAAATATCGGGCTCGTCAGAATGTTGCTGCAGTTGGTCGTGAATATCTTGTAGCACGGCTCGAAGGCGGGACATCTGTCGCATTCGAGGGCATAGTAAGCTTATTTCAAAGGGATGCAGAGTCAGATAGAAGGGGTACAGTACCTCGACAAAGTTTAGGTCAGAATAATTATACAATCTAACCTCTTCGAGGAACTTCCGGGGGTCACCCTACAAAGCGAAGGTCAGACAGGTCCATAATCAATCGTAAGGAAATCTCACCTTGTGCCCCCTTTGCGGACGGCGCACCTTTATATTGCTCATTAATATAGCCATAAACCAATGGAAGAAAAAGAGACTCACTCCATAAAAACGCGGGTCCCTCTCCTCGTCCTTCAACAAAAACTCTTTCGCAAGATGACTGGCAAAACCATGAATCTTCTGGTATTCACTCCCAGGGGCATACACTTTCGCTCGCTCATCTCCCCATCCCTCGATCCTGTCCTGGGCCCTCCTGCATGCCTCATGCTTCTTGTACACAAGATCAATCCGCTCGAGTGCATAACAGCCATCAGCTATAGCACCCTCTGATCTCCGTGAATCGAAGATATCCAACAACGACTGGGAATTATCATCCTGCCACTCACGAACAACCAGGGTTCGAAGCTGAGGCGCTAAAACCGTCCCATTCCAGCTCCCCTCCCGACGCGATTTAACCTTGAGCGCACACAGTACCTCGCTGGACGCAGCCCATAAGTCCAAGCTCTCGAGGTTCGATGTATTGCGCAACAGATTAGAAAGGGCGTGATGGGTCAAACCACCGACATGGAATGTGATGTGCCGCAGGAACTCATGTCGGAAGCGTAGCAGAGTAGCTGTTAAATCCTCAACAATGGAAGGGGCCTCTTTGAGAGCCTGATACGTCGTTATCTCCAACGACTGAAGAATAGGAGCTTCGACGCGTCGCAGTACGGTGCCCGCTCCAGGCCATGGTTGTTCGAGGAAAAATTTTGGTACCTTGTACATGAAATCAACATTGTCGAAAACCATCCTCTGCAGTTCTGTAAAGCGTATGACGGTGGATGGGACTTGTACAAGTCGGAGATTGCGTTTCAACACAAGGCTTTTCAAGGTGTCGCAGGCGCCTTCAAAATGGGAGAATGCCTTCAACGCGCCGTTATATGTAGTTATTTGATCCCAAGGAAGATCATCGAAGAGGTCGTCGACGTCCATGCCTATGAAATGGATATGCTTCAACACGGGAGCTGCTGTGAACGCTTCAAGTGACCTGAAATAGATGAGTGCATCTTCCTTGTAATGTCGAATAGCAACCGTCTCCAATACAGGTAGCAGAGAGCTAGCAGGGGCCTGCCAGTGCATCTCGATTTCGTCCACAAAGTCCACCAAATGGTAGTCACTAGAGAATGCGATTGTTAACGAATTCCACCGGTCAGAAGAAGCTAAGAACAAGTCTCTTCCGGCGACAGAGTTCTGGCCGGCCCCTCCAGTTGGTGTCAATGAAAACGCCCCAGTCTTTTCGGCGATTGTGACGTGTATTGGCAGGCTTTGTGCCCGCTCGAGGAACAGTTTGACCAAGTTAAACCTGTTATCGAAGCATACCGGTACCCCGTTTCTGATGAGTTCATGGGAATTGCCCAGCCAATATAAGTTCAGTACGGGCATGCAAGTCCATAGGATTGGACAGGAAACCACGAATCGACGGACGGATTGTGAAATATGAGAAAGCGTTAGGATTGACTTGGCGTCGAATTCGACCAACTCGGTGGTGTTGAACCCAGTGTATTTGAAATGAGACGGTGGGGATATGTGAAGGCAGATAAGCAGCCAGATTTCGACAGGGAGTATTTCCAGAACATCAGGCGACGATAAAGAAGTGTCATGGTTTGAGCTTGTAGTTTGACCCATGATTTGCCCCAAATCAGACTTAGAGGAGCTGGCGACCGTGTCTGGTGTCGAAATCTGATAATTGGTGCTTAAAGAGTGGTCGATAAAAACAATAAACGGAGAGGCTCACGGAAATGAACGCGAATGGTATGGATTACGAGAGGCGTGTGGAACGAGCAAGCTTAAAAGTTAAGGAAAAGAGATGAATGTTGGGAGCTTATTATATAATACAATGTGAATATGTGAAGAGTGGGAAGGGTGCATGTATGCACGGAGGGGCACTCTCGCATATCTGCCAGTAGATACTCCAACAGACCTAACAACAGGAATAAGGTGCAAAAAATTACCCTTGGAAATGCCCTTCTGTGCTTCGTTAAAATCTGCCACCCAAGCCCTTACAAAAAATAAAAATACAAAATAAACAACAAATCAACAACAACGTCAAGACATACTCATAAATCGATATCGTCGAGTCCCCTTCACAGAGCTTTACAGGGTGATGCTTCTCGTAAATCATAGCAAGCGTTTTACAAGGGAGTATGCTCAGCGTTCAACGTTCAAGTCTTAATGTCAACCGATCCTCAGTCAACTTCCACCTCCTAGCCAAATCCCTATCTCGCAGAACCAAGTTCCACTGTCGAAGCAAAGAATCTGCCGTTTCTGACAACAGATCGAATGCCTCGATGTCCACAGAGCCTCTAAATCGATCGTCAGCTGACTGCTGCTGGTGTTGATCATGAATGTCTTGTAACACGGCTCGAAGACGGGATATCTGTCGGAGAATGGTAAGCCAATATTATGGGGCCATGGTCACGGAGAGAAGGGTTCAAGTACCTCGACAAAGTTTAGGTCAGAGTAGCCATGCAGTCCAACAACTTGGAGGAACTTCCGAGGGTCACCCTACCAAACGAAGGTCAGACAGGTCGTTATCAATCGCAATGATATCTCACCTTGTGCCCCCTTTGCGGACGGCGTACCTTTGATGTCCACATTAATATAGCCTTAAAACGATGGAAGAAAAAGAGACTCACCCCATAGAAACGTGGATCCCTCTGCTCGTCCTTCAACAAAAACTCTTTCGCAAGGTGACTTGCGAAGCCATGAACCTTCTGATATTCACTCCCAGGGGTATACACTTTCGCTCGCTCATCTCCCCACCCCTCGATCCTGTCCTGAGCCCTCCTGCACGCCTCATGCTTCTTGTACACAAGATCAATCCTCCTGAGTGCATAACAGCCAACAGCAATAGCACCCTCTGATCTCCGGGAATCGAAGATATCCAACAATGACTGACAATCACCATCCTTCCACTCACGAACAACCAGGGCTCGAAGCTGAGGCGCTAAAACCGTCCCAACACTCCACGACCCGCCCTCCCGCCGCGATTCAACTTTGAGCGCACACAGCACCTCGCTAGACACGCCCCATAGATCCAAACTCTCGAGGTTCGATGTATTGCGCAACAGATCCGAAAGGGCCTGACGCGTCAAACCGCCAACATGAAATGTGATGTGACGCAGAAACTCGTGGGGCAGCCGTAGCAAAGCGACTCTTAAATTGCCAACAATTGAAGGGGCTTCTTTGAGAGCCTGATACGTCGTAATCTCTAATGACTGAAGAATAGGGGCTTCGACGCGTTGCAGTGCTGTGCCTTCATCAGGCCATGGTCGACTGGTGTAAAATCTCGGGAGCTTGTGCATGTAGTCGACATTATCGAAAACCATCCTCGTCAGTTTTGTAAAGCGTATTACTGTTGGTGGAATTTCGGCGAATTGGATATTGCGCTTCAACACGAGGCTTTCCAATGTGTCGCAGGAGAAACTGAAATGGGAGAATTGCATGAGAGCGCCATTATACGACGTTATTTGGTTCCAGGGGAGATGAAAGAGGGTATCGATATCCATGCCAATGAAGTGGATGTGCTTTAACATGGGCGCCGTCTTAAACACCGATAACGGGTTGAGGTGCGTCATAGTTTCCTTGTGCTGACGAATAGCAAGGGTGTCCAAGATGGGTAAAACGGTGCTGCAAGGCGAACGCAACACAATATCGCGTGCGTACTTCTCCAAAACGTATTCAGCTACAAACACGATAGTCAAAGACTTCCACCGATCAGAGGTGGCGAAGAACGACGCTCTTCCAGCAATGGAATTGAACCCAGCCAGGCCCTGCGACAATGCATAGCCCCATTCGCCGTCGCTGAGCGTAACGTGTATTGGCTGGTTTTGTGAGCGCTCGATGAACAGATTGACCAAGTTGAACCTCTTATCAAAGTATTTCACTGCGCTTGGTTCAGGCATGCGATAGATATCTTTGAGTGTGGGGATACAGGTCCATAAACTTGGACATGATATGGCGACTTGGCGTAGATATTGCGAGACATGTGAGAGCCATATAATTGGCTTTGGATCGAATTCGATAAATTCGGTGGTGTTGAACCCCACATGTTTAAAGTGGGACGGTGAAGGTACAAGTTGAAGGAAGATTTGTTGCCAGATTTCAACAGGAACCACTTCGAAGATGTTAGATGAGAATAAAGAAGGCTCTTGAATTGGGCTTGAGCTTGACGTTTGATCGGTATCCATCATGCAGTTTGAGCGCTGGTTGCGGGTGTCGTGAATCGTCGTGGTGGTGGTTGAAAGCAAGAATCTGTTGCAGCGTTGCTTACTGCACGCCTGAACCCACATTTACGTATGCTGTCAAAAGTCTGATGACGGCGAGCAATATCAAAATGTACCATTCACAATTCCTCAGTGGGTACTTACTTACCTGCACGCGATACCCGCAACTGAATTCAAAGATGGTTTCGTGCATTGATTCCATCACTCGGACTGTCGCGTTCATCAACACACTCCCCAAGCCTCTCTTTGCACAACAAAGTTCAAGTCAAAATTCCACAATCCATTAAAACTGCAACTGAAAGAGGCACAGACATCTGCACCCGGCAAATAGTCTCTCTACTCCTATTTATAAACCCAAACGACAGCATAATTCAAAAAGGTGCCCAAAAAAAGGCACAAAACAAAGAACGAGCTGAACTTAGGAGTTATGAACAGGGGAAAGGCTCAACCAGAGCTGACATGATGGGTTAAAGGCGATATAATTTCTAGGTGTGGTCCGGGTGGTTAATTGCGACTGTGATTATGTATCCATGATTGTTAATGATGATAGAGAGAACGAAGAACGCGATGAGGAAGAAGGGGCCATTGATAGAGAAAGAAAACGGCGAGACTTTAAGTAAAAACAGAAAAGGTGTGAGTAGAGCGACAGCTACACCAGTGCGCCGTCACCCGATGCACAAAAATTGAGTGTTGGTCCAGGTGATGCGACTGCTTTAGTCGTCGAGCTCGTCACAGAAGGGGAGGTCATCGTCATCATCGTCGTTGCTACCAAGGTTGTTGGGTTGGGGTGCAGCAGGGGCGGGGGTAGGACTGGGAGTAGGGCTGACGGTGGTAACGGGAACTGGGTGGTTCACGGGCTTAGCAGGGGGACCACGAACGGGAATGACAACACCGTTGGAGGGAACAGGGGGAACCTGGACGGTCTTCGAGGTGCAAAGAACCTGTGAATTTGAAAATAAATCAACATTTCGGCGTTGCAAGAAAAAAAAATTGCATCAACAAAGGGTGTGTCGCTTGTGGAGAATGCTCCACAGCAACACACGGTAACAGGGGTTCTGCTCCATGAAAATCAAGCAGACAAAACGAAAACCTACCTCGCCAATATAAATGTTGTCACACTCGCTGTTAATTTGGGGGTTGTTGAGGAAAAGGATAGTGGAGTTCAATCCAGCAGCCTCAGCAATACCCGAGCAGGTATCGTCTGCAACGACAGTGTAGGTGGTTGTGCAGTCCTCGCCGGTGTTTCCAAGGCAGAGCTCCTGTCCAGGAAGCAAGTTGGTACACTCATCGTTGATAGTACCTGCGTTTACAGCAGCGAGCTGGAAGCTACAGGCAGAATAATTCAACGCTTTAATTCAACAAAAATAAAGCAGAAAATGACAACGTACGTAGAGACCCCTTGGGTAGCAGAAATTTTGTCACAATAATCACCTTCCTTCACGGTGTAGCTTCGAGTACACGCAGCAAAAGCAGCTATTAGAAGAAATAGTTTAGAAATCCATAAAAAACAACCAAAAAAAAGCAATGCGTACTTTGTACAGAGGCTGCAATTACAGCAACAGTGATGAGCTTAGAGAACATGGTTCAAGGAAAAGGATTATCAGGTAAAGAACGGAGTTTTTTCAAAAGAAGGTCTGTATTCGCCCAAAGACGAAGCTCTGAAGTGTAATGAAAAGAAGTTTGAAGTTGTTGGAAGTATAAAGAAAGGAACGAGCAGAACCAAAACTTGAACCAAAACCTAGATCGGCACTTTCCTACTCTTGGCGTCATTGTCACCCCTTTGCCGACATCTGACCCGCGTTCCCTTAGCGATGTTAACAACTTATTTTATTCATCTTTTTATTATCTACTTGCACTGAAATAAACTCAAAGGGTTACATGAAAACATTAACACAAGATTTCGATATCATGAAAGAGTTACTTTTACACCTTTACATCAGTTAGAAAGCAACTAGGGTATATTTAGTTTAGTCACGGCCAGGTTCGACCGCCTGATGTCTTCTTGGCACATTGCTCAGACGGCCATAAAGCCCGCTCCTAACCGACGCGTCTGGCCTCGTCAATCCACTGCTTGTATTCAACTGCGTCATCGTCGTTTCGACGGCATTCCGAAGACTCGAGTGTTCAAGCGATTCGATATACCCTCAATACATCCATGTAGATTCAGCATAATCGTACAACGTTGGCGGCGAACTGTGCTTCGGTGACCATTCTCCACGAAGAAGGCCCAAAATTACACTGAAGCTTACACCATCTTCGAAGAACCCGACTCTCGAAAGTGGGTCAATCAGAATGGGCAGGCAATATGAAAACCACGCTACAACCCAGAGGTACCCAAGTGCCTTCCATACCCCTGTCCTGTCAACCTTCATTTTTCGACCCAACTGGATGACTGCACCCTCCGCCATTATGGCAAGAGGTTGGAGAGTGAAGAATACAAATGAACCGCCTGACCAGCTGTTTATGGCCATGTAGTCCCCGGGATAGTGAATGATCCCAGAGATGACGAATACAAGGAGTGTTCGAAGAAAGGTCGAAGCTGGTGTTTTATTTCTAAATCCCAGTTTATTAGCTATCCATGCTGAATGTGAAGTCAAGAGCTACAAAGTAAAGTTATTAGTAAATGGGGTCCAATTACATGCACCACTCGACTTACACGACGCAAGTTCTGGTGCCAGAAGCGCCTATCAGATCGAAAGCATGGTGGCGTCAGACGCTTGATTCTATATTAATGGCTGAAGTCATGCATGACACTCACCCCCATACGTTGCGCACAGAGTGACAGCAACCCAAACTTCCATACAACGAAGGCCATTCACTAGGCTCTGTCAATCCCAAAGCCACTGACATCATGGCATATACAACATGCATGATCCTCAGCGTGCTCAAAGACGCGACGACGAAACCAATCGAAGCAGCACGGTAAATCCACGGACTTGCTATTAAGGCAGGGCCATTGCGGTCAAAACACGGGTTCCACCGGTTGAGAAAGCCGTTCAAGTCGTAAATGAGGATGAGGATGATGAGCTCGAGGCTCTTCTCGAACAGAAACAACGTTTTGGGGCTTTTGGGGCGTGATGGGAGGTGAGAAGTCGGTTCGAAGTTCCACCCGATACCTCTAGGTGTGCCTATCAATGATAAACTCCAGAGAAACCTGTCCTTGAACGACGCCCTGTCGATTGTTTCCTTTTGGTTTTTGTGCCTCAGGGAATGGTGGATGTTTGGGGTGAGCAGGAGATGATCTGATGCAGCAAAGAGGCGAGTGAAAAGGTGGCATCCTATTCCATAGTCATTCACTGTATTTTCCGATGCAGTGAAAAATGTGAGATACGTGCAGATGCCAGCAATAGGTAGAAAAAAAAGCCGACGAACGCGACGCTCCTTGATGGTGAGCGCTAGTATGTAAAGTCCCTCCTCGATGAGGAACAAAGGCCAGGAAAAGTCCGGTTTACCCCTCGCCATCGAGCATGAGATATTGGCAAGAGTTTAAGCCTTACAAAACCTTCAAAATGAACATTAAATGAGTGTTACACATCATCAGTCAAACCTGTGGGCTGTTGTTCGGCCAGTTCGGATCGTTTTGTTGCTACATAGGGCCTCAACGCAAGCGGCAAAGGGTGCATCATTTCAAGCGGAGATTGGACTTGTGAGAGCACCCGCGAGCTGAAATTTCTAATTTCTACCCAATTTCTACCAACTTTCTACTAGAACCTCCACTTGATCACAAAACATCTAAACGCGAACCAGTTATACTGATTCCCTTGGAAATCCTGAAAAAAAAATTCAGTTATTCAGCACCAAAAAAATGTTTGAGTCGCACCTTCTAGGTGTCAATGGCGATCTTTCTTGGAATCTCGCGAAAGCCAAGAAGGCTCTCTAGCAATATCCAGCAGTCCGACTGAAATGGCATACTGTGCCCTACTACGCCATACTTGACTAGACTTGACTTAAACACTCCTTGCCTCTTTGCCGCCATGTCCGTTCCGAATTTCCATCAATGCTTGCCACATGGCCTTTCAGATAGTCCAAAACTGACACAACTGCTGGAGTAATTCTTGCGAAGTTACTGCAGAAACCTGGATCCCATACGACAACACGCACAACTTGGCACACCCAATCGAGGTCATGCTGCCAAACCACGTTGTCGTTAATGTCATTCCGAGGCGGGACTTGCGGTCTTGGAGCTATAATTGCACATATCAAGCACTTGATCCTTCGTTTCATGGTCTTGTGTGCCATCCGGACCTCGCAAGAAGCACTGACCGGAGCGTGGGCCATCCGTCTGTCTATCGGTGTGTTTTTGCCTTGAAACTGGACAGCGACAGAACGGTATCTTTCGTATCTACTTCTCAATCTAGGTGGTTTACTATTCATCAAGCACCGAGTTCATTGCTATACAAAACATGAAACTCTCATCACATATCGTCATTGGGACAACAGTTCAAAAGTTGCTTGTCCGTAGTCTCGCGGAACGGAATAAATTTCCCCGGATTAAATCCACGTGAACGTTTGCTGCCGTGCCCTCGCACCTTAGCGCTCATTAGGAATCAGGATCAACCCAATCCCAAACCTTACTTTATGTTCTTCCCCAGACCCCAGTTATCTTGGCCATACTTGACTCCTGATTATCACTTCTAATCATCCGTCTTCATTGGCTAAACCCCCACAGTGCTTCTATTGATGATATCAACCATAACAGCTCGTACTTTTTTGCGCCTGCCAGTGGGTTTCAGTAAGCCGACTTCAAGCTTGTGTCACTCGCAAAATGTGCTTCTTCATGACAGAATAACTCCAAATGTAAGAGGTGAGTGGTATCCTTGTGCGAAGGGACGCATCTGAAACGACAAACTGACAGCTTCTTCCAACTATGCCAGGTTTTTGGCGAACAACACGACTCCCAAAAATATGTTTTGTAACAGACATATGGAGCACCATCGCGTATAAATGCCAAGTTGTACTGGCGTCATGAAACTCAGAACATCCCGTTTTTCAGCGATGCTCGATTCAGTGTTTCTTACTCTTGCGATAGGGCTTTTGCCTTATGTCCTCGCCAGTCCTCTTCCAGTCAACTCTACCTCTGGGTTATACGCCCGTGGTCCGAGTGGAAACAAGGTCGTCGCCATCCAAATGTTTGGATGGAACTGGGACAGTATCGCCGCTGAGTGCACCAACTTCATAGGCCCTGCAGGGTATGGCTTCGTTCAAAGCAAGTACACCTCCTTATCGCACCTTTGATATTTTTCTAACCCTCTTTGCTTAATTTATCCAGCAAGCCCGCCACAGGAACACATTCAGGGCAGTCAATGGTGGACAGACTATCAACCCGTCTCGTACCAATTGAACTCGAAGCGTGGCAACCGTGCTCAGTTCGCCAAGTAAGTTTTCATCGTCATCTCATTGTTGTGTTTGCGACCGACGACTCTCCGTAGCATGGTCAACACATGTCGTGCAGCAGGAGTCAGCATTATCGCAGGTTCGTCTACACACATACATTATCTTCAGAACTGGTGACACGATCTAACATGACCTCATAGATACCATTTGGAACCACATGGCTGGTATAGGAGGAGGAACAGGCACCGGAGGTTCTTCGTTCACTCAGTATAATTATCCGGGATTATACGGGAGCCAGGTAAGGTTTTATCGACATGTTATGAGAACGTTCCTGTTGAATGTAATTAAACGCCATGTTTTTTTTAAAAAAAAATTAGGACTTCCACTACTGTGGCTCTCCCGGAAACGATATCAACAACTACTTTGACCGCTATAATGTGCAAAATTGCGAACTCGTCAACCTTTCTGAGTACGTTCCATTTAGAATGCGGCTGGTTTGAAGTCTTAACAGATTTTTTGTCTCTCTCTTTCAGTCTCAAAACAGAGTCTGATTACGTCCGAGGAAAGCTAGCAGGTTATGCAAATGACCTCCTTTCTCTTGGTGTTGAGGGTCTGCGACTTGACGCTGCCAAGCGTGAGTGTTCCGTCATTTGAAGTTACTACTAAACGAGTTGCATTCTAGACATTCCCTCTGGTGATATTGCCAACATCATCAGTCGTTTGAGCAGACGCCCGTATATCACGCAAGAAGTGATTTTTGGAAATGGTGAACCCGTCACCCCTAATGAATATGTTGGAAACGGTGAGTTGGTTTTAATTTTACGGTTCACTTTAACCTCTCGATTTACTGTAATTATCTTTGAATAGGCGACGTCCAAGAGTCAGTATAGCCATATCTTATGTCTGAGTCTTGCTGACCATTTGAATGCGCTGTTTAGATTCCGTTATACATCTGCTCTGAAAGATGCCTTCCAAAATGGAAACATTGCTTCTTTGCAGAATTTGGAGAATAGAGGTCTGATCGTTCAATCCATTTGTTTCCGTATAATGCGCTAACATCATGAATAGGCTGGGTCTCTGGCCCTGGTGCAAACGTCTTTGTGGACAATCATGATACCGAAAGAGTATGCCTACCCCAAACGCTTATATACCATTTTATTGCTTACACTTTTGTTGTAAGAACGGCGCCTCTTTGAGTTACAAATCGTCCAACAACGCATACGTCCTCGCAACTGTTTTCAAACTAGCGTACCCCTATGGTGCCCCTACCATCTTGTCCAGCTTCTCATTCAGCGACCATGATGCAGGAGCACCTAACGGTGGTTATGGACGATGCTCTGCAACGGGAGGAAGTGATGGGTGGGTCTGCCAGCACCGCTGGATCGCTATCAGCGGGATGGTTGGATTCCGAAATACCGTGGGGTCTGGCAGCTTGGTCAACTGGGTTTCTCCAGCTGCCAATCGCATCGCTTTTGGTAGAGGTTAGTCACACCTCTGGTTCTGGCATCGAGCTACTTTTTCTGAACATGATTTTCCCTCTTCCACCCTTGTTTTAGGTTCCGCTGGTTATGTTGCCATCAATAACGCGGACTCTGCTTGGTCTGCTACATTTAGGACGTCCCTCCCTGATGGAACGTACTGTGACGTGATCAGCGGCAAGTCATCTGGTAGCTCTTGTACTGGTGCATCGTACGTTTTCTTATAGTCCTGCCTTTGATTCCTGGAAGTAAGTAATATGCGATTTTAGGTACACCGTTTCTGGAGGCTCTTTCTCTGCCAACGTTCCAGCACGTAGCGCCGTTGCTCTTCACACTGGCCAAAAAGGGGGTTCTAACGGAGGCACTGACCCTGGAAACCCGGGAGGTGGAACACCTGGGGGTACAGTCCAAGTCTCCTTTGAACAGAATGCCAGCACCATAATGGGAGAGGTAAACCTACAATTGATTGTAGCTCAAATAATGTCAAGCTTATCCATCATCTCGCAGAACATTTTCATTGTTGGAAGCATCTCAGAACTAGCATCCTGGAACCCCGCGTCTGCAGTACGCCCTATTGTTCTCCGCCTTGACGTCTACTGATCCATTTTTCTGTAGATTGCCCTATCGTCTGCCAGTTATCCCGTTTGGAAGGTGACCATCCCGCTGCCAGCGGGTACAACATTCGAGTACAAATTTATCAAGAAGAATGGTGGCTCGGTGAGTTCCAAGTTTCATCCCACTTTCAACCCCGTGTTAAGATGCTGACGACGTCGAATATCATAGGTTGTTTGGGAATCTGATTCTAACCGTCAGGCAACTGTGAACTCGAGTGGGTCACAGATGATAACCACCTCTTGGAAGTGAAATGCTCTTGTGTAGATATTAATTGATGTGTATCATGTTAGACAAGATACGAGGCCGGGCTACGCTCCGGCCCTGTTATCTATTGATAGTTTAAGGAATAAGAAACAAATCAAAGCTGTAAAAGACATGGTCATTAATGAATGGGACGACAACAGGAAAGTTGAGGTTTATATAGAAAAGTTGAAGTGAAACACACCGTGCAATGTCACAATACCCAGCCACCTAAATGCAGAGAAAAACAAAATAAGAATGCTCGAAGAAGATGAAACATTATAAATTGACTCAGAAGTTCGAAGTACAACACGACGTGGCTTGATCAGAATGCAAACCTCCGAAGATGGTAAAGAAATAGACAGAAAACNATACCCAGCCACCTAAATGCAGAGAAAAACAAAATAAGAATGCTCGAAGAAGATGAAACATTATAAATTGACTCAGAAGTTCGAAGTACAACACGACGTGGCTTGATCAGAATGCAAACCTCCGAAGATGGTAAAGAAATAGACAGAAAACACGTAGAATTTAGTATTAATTGCTGAAAGAGATACGAAAAACAAACATGAGCATACGAAGTCAGGGGATGTGGATAAGAGTAAAGTAATCATCTTTCGAATCTGTTTCTCTAGTCTCCTGAGTTCCCCCTGTAGCGTTGGATATCTATAAGCAATTGATTTCGTATTCTCTCTTTGGTTCAGATGCAGAAAAGCCAACACGTTCCATTTGGATTTCTATGGTGTGATTAGTATAATAAAAAATCAGCCAACTGGACATTCAAACCGCTTGTCTGATCTCACTGCTTCGGGGCGATTGTCCGACGACTTAAAACCCATGGACTTCGAAGAAACGTTGCTGACTCACGATGAGAAAGTATAAGGATGCGCAGTTACAGCGCTGACTACCAGATTCCTTATTGGCTGCTTATTTGTTCAGCTAGGAACGCTGGATGTACCTCATGTTGGTGGCGGAAAGCATCGAACATGATTCGCTCTCGGTATCGAAGCATGACTGGCTGAATGTAAAAGGACCATGTGCCGTTAAATCCCGTTTAGTAAATGAATGTATGTTTTGATAGCCTTGGGTGTATAGAAAGGCTCTCGGATCAACGTGGTGGGGTCGACTTCGAACTTGAACATATGCAGTGAGAAGCCCGACGTCATCCAATCGATGTCAAAATTGGGAACAACAAATAGCGATTGAATAACGGCTGTGTGCAAGCAATTTTATGCCCGTTCAAAGGAAGATCGAATGCAATTAACAACGGAGTTGTCATCTTAACAACGTTAACAAAGAATTTTATTCGAGTTCGAGCCATGGGAATACCAAGATCTATTACTCCTGGTGCGAAAGACGGAAAATCCGTTCCATTTGAATTCCTCCACGTAAACCCTACGAGTTGAAGTAACTTCAACAAACACAGCACAGAGAATCAAGCTGTATGGAATCCACTCATGCATTTGTCCTGGATGTTGTACAACTGGGTTTAATGGCGACGGCATTTTCCGCGGTCGTTCCTCGACCGAGGTGAATTAGAATTAGAATGCGACTTCTCAACATTATTGGAGACATCTAAATTTGTTGAAGTCCGAGACTGAAATGTTCATTGGAAAATGAATGGATTTTAGCTGCATACGCTGAAATTTTGTCCTGAGAATGCAAGTGGGGCACAGGTATAAAAGCACAATCATTTCCAGCTGGTTTCTTCAGTCGAATTACATTCAACTACACAAAGCATTAATCAAGATGTTCAACCGCGTTATCTCTTTTGTCTTCTTCTTCCTCTTCGCTCTTCCCCTCTTTGCGGCCGCCATGGACATCGAGGAAGTCGATGAACTTTTGGCCCGCGATGGTAACTGCAACACCGGAAACATTCAGTGCTGCAACTCCACCATGGAGGTCAGTAAAACCTACATGCCTCAAATTACATGGCGACTAACAGCCTATTTTCCAGAACAACTCTACCAGTCTCAGCCAATTGAGCAGCTTGCTCGGCATTGCGCTCCCTTCCATCGCTGGTCTCCTTGGATGTAAGTCACACTCTCCTCTTTCGCAATACCCCAACATACTGACGATTTTCTAGTGGGATGCAACCCTATCTCCATCCTTGGTCTTGGTGGAAACTCCTGGTATGCGCTTACGCCTGCTTACATGACCTCATGACTGGCTTCTGACAATACCAACCATATTCAGCTCTGCTCAACCCGTCTGCTGCTCCAACAACCAATTCGTGAGTAAACTTATCCAGGCGCAATTTCCTCAATCTAATTTTTGTATAGACTGGTCTTATCTCTCTTGGATGCATGCCCATCAACATCGGCCTCTAAGCTATTGAATTGGTTTCAAGGGAAATTGCGCGTGCCAGTTATATCGCCGGTTTTCCACAACGGTCGACTCTCAGTCCATTTGTAGTAGACGGCTTTAGACAATGTATGTGTGATTGTGGTGTATGTGTAGCTGTGTAGCTGTTAGTTGAGTTTGAATGAATGTGATGCTGTTGTTCTATATCTTTGTGGTCTGAATGAGCATACGACGGGAAATTAACTTGGGCCACTTTTGGCGGCAATCATTGATCGCAATCATTGCATGGTCCTATTGAAGTAATTACTTCCATTTCTGGAAACGAAATAAATTGGTGCCGGAAATGGAAGTTTAAACTTTACGACGACCAATGCCGGCGTGTGAGCTGATGAAAGTACCCCATTTCAATATAATAACTTATGTATACTCACAGGTTCATTGAGTTACATGAGATTTGTGGAGCACCAATCATCGGCAGCATGTCATGACTGGGGCATGTCCTGAAGTACTACTTAACCGCATGCGGCGGTTCGTTCTCCTTGGGCCAATGTTGCAGTCTTGGCGTCTGGGCATTCTCCGCGCCTGTTTCATAACAAGACCTCGCAAAGAACCAGATTCTTCGGCCACAACTCAATCTCTTAATTTATGACCGGGTTTCCCAGATCTTTCTTCGAATGACAAGGCGGGTATGCTGAGGCTCGAGGCCGGTTGGATCGCAAGCGCGTTGAATACCCAGTGAACTGAACAAGGTTACGGGTCGCGTTATGATTTGTCAACCGTCGTCCGGGTATGGGTAAGAAACGTCTTTTACTTCATAGATATGACATACCTTTGACAAGTGTTGCGTCGTGCCTTGACAAACTGAAGTCACATGTCATCGGACTTTCTCACATCCAGAAAATCAGAATATGTGGCTTGACAGTTGCCCGCTGAGAAGCGATAAGTTATTAATACATTTGTCACAGAGTCCATTGAATACATTGCCTCAAGACCTTGGTAGTTAGCAGTAAGAAGGTTGAATTGTATGTTCATAATCTGATGAGATGCTCCTCCCGGTTCATAATGTAAGATATGGAGGCACAAAGACAGGCGTCTCTAGCCTTATCGAGGGTAGTTAATTCTTCCGGTAATTGAATTACACGTTCGTTGATCTCAACCGAAAGTCCGACTCGGAGATTCTGTAGTGCAGTCTTCGTTGGTATTCACACAGCATTGCACATCGTACGTCACACAAGTAATTCAATTCCGCTTGTTGCAAACAGCTACTCCTAGTATTCATTTCCACAAGAACTTGACACCGCTTTTCCGACAACAACACGTTTCGAAAGATAGAGACAAACAGTGAAACTCCGATCTTCTAATTTGGAAGTCAGAAAATGAGACGCTTATGGCCTCATGTGGGTCAGGGTGGTAGCCAAAACGTATTAAAGCGCTCAGAATCCAGCAGAGATTCCTCAGTCGAATTGCACGTTCAACTACCCAAGCAACTCTAATCAAGATGTTTAACCGCGTTATCTCTCTCATCTTCTTCGCATTCTTTGCTTTCCCCGTCCTTGCGGCCGCCACCGTCCTCAAAATGCGCGATGGAGATTGCAACGTTGGAGATATCCAGTGCTGCAACACCACCATGAGCGTAAGTGTTCCATCATCCCCCGAGAAATAATCCGCTTACGGATGTTACCCTCTTGTACAGGCCACCAGCACCAACTTGTCCATGTTGAGTGGCTTACTTGGCCTCGTCCTCCCCTCACTCGGTGGTCTCCTTGGCTGTATGTGTTCAGGCTCTATAGCTGCTTTGGGCGCGATGTGCTAACTTATATATCAGTGAACTGCTCAGGCTTATCCGTCCTTGGTCTCGGTGGGAACTCCTGGTAAGACTTTGAGCCTCTTAGAGGGCAGTGAACAGTTATTAATAGAATGCTTCTTTGTCCAGCTCGGCTCAACCTGTTTGCTGCTCCAACAACACCTTTGTGAGTTCTTGTATTCATTTAGCTTTGAGTTTGGGAAACTGACAAAGTTTTCTCTCACAGGGCGGCCTGATCTCCCTTGGCTGCATCCCCATCAACATCAGCTTGTAAAGCATTCGCCGTGGAGCGCCAATCTTCCCCACTTGCATCCATCGACCAAGTCAAGTAGCTCATAGGATAAGCATTTGGAGGGCAGAAGGGCATATAATGCTCTCTAATATGTTCTAAATATTCCGTATCTCTTCTCTCTTGCTGTGTACAAATGTTCTTCAATTGTTAAATGAATATATTGTTTGATGTGACGATGTTATTACCGTTCGACCCTTGTCTGACAATTGCTACCTTAGTTTCTGATAAGAAAAAATAAGGTTCGGTTTGAAGTTCCGCGGCTTTCATTTCGTCTCACTATGCGGAAGTCTCCGAACAATTTTGACTGTTAATGGGAAAATATTCCTTAAATACCAACTCGATTTGACAACCAAGCGCTGTCATTTGAAGGATGGGGAGCGACACTGGCATATTCCCTCTCCGGAACCCCGTTGATAGCCTTTCGGGAAACCGAGTGGCGTTCAAGGTTTTTGATTATCATAATGAAAAGGCTACCCATAATGATTTACCACTTTGCTCCACAAAGCGCCTGTGGGGCCCGAATAACGCACAGTGGGCGCTTGAGCTAGTTCGTCTGCCCGAAATTCGGACTTTTTTTTTACAGATTAGCGTACTGCTTTAAATCTACTGAAAAGAATAGCTCAATATATTGAATTTCATCTGGTGGCATCAACTACATGACAATACGGTTGGCCGCTTAGTCGCCAGACATGAGAACTCCGGGAACTTTCGACCAACGCCCCCAAAACCTAGAAATCACGGCCCCGACGCAAACTCCGAGATTAAGATTTTGTCCCTGGATTATTGAATTGCTTGAACCTCATTTGGTACGATATTCCTGGCTCTCCATTGCACGTATAACAAGTCATCCTTATGCGACATCTTCACAGTGAGTTCTTTCTCCATCTTGACGATTAAGTCTATAGTTAGAATGCTAGACTGATGAGGAGGTCAAACCGAATATGTGGGTTCGTTCAAAGTGCAAGTACATTACGCATCCGTGAATCAAGAGGATATTTCGTACACATACAGGGGTATATGAATATATACATTGAGGTACCCAACGAGATCCAGGAGAGTCTAATTTGTTAAAGCAGATCTGAAGGTCACTAGCACAGGCCAATGAGGAGAGAGTTACGTTTATCAGCAAGCAGATTGGAAGACCCTTTGCATTCCGGATGTCAAAACTCTGCTCTTGTTTTCCGACCTCGCCACATAACCGCTCCAATGAACGTCCGAACACCAGTGGCTGCTCAAATCACCACATGGATTACTGCTAGTGGATGAGTAAGATGTCTCACTCTATCCAATGCGACGTAGCTTGACCCAGCATCAGCTCCGAAAACCCCTGAACATTTCAATATAAGACCCAACAGACGGCCTCAGAGATTCCCCAGTTCGAATCGCACGTTCAAACTATCAAACAACCAACCATGTACGCTCGTAGCATCATTCTCTTCTTCTTCTCCCTCTTCGCTCTCCCACTCCTTGCTGCCGCCACCACCCTCCAGGTCCGTGAGGGTGACTGCAACGTTGGTGACATCCAATGCTGCAACTCGACCCAACAGGTAAGCTTCGCATGAATCAAGGCGATAGTTTCAATGCTGACTCCACCTGCCAGTCGAACAGCACTACCCTTGGAATGCTCAGCAGCTTGCTCGGCATCCAACTCCCATCCATTGGTGGTCTGCTCGGTTTGAGCTGCAGCGGCATCGGAATCCTCGGAATTTCTGCCAACTCTTGCTCTGCTCAACCCGTTTGCTGCTCCAACAACCAATTCGTGAGTTGCTTTTCGGTGTCAACCATTAAACCGGTTTGTACTGATGGGACGCCCTTTTAGAACGGCCTCATCTCGCTCGGCTGCATCCCCATCAACATCAGCCTTTAAATGCAGTTCATGGCTAATTGCTCCAGCGCTCAAGACCCGTATCGTGCAAATTAACAGCTTGAACTCCAAGGCGAAAGTTGTAAATCACGGAAACAGGGTCTGGTAGATAATCACAAGTTTGTCCGTGTATTGAACAATTTTATAACATGTTGCGCACCAAAAAGAACATCGTGCTTGAAGTTGCTGGTACTCCGCACTGACAAAGAGAACATGCAGATAACTATTGTCATGAACGGAATTTCCAAGGTTAAAAAACTTACTGTATCGAGCCATCAGCCTTTTGGAGGAACATACCGTCCAAGGCCCTGTCAAAATAACAATCAGTTTAAAAATTCTTTTGTGAAGGAGAAGGAACAAATTAATGGGACGGAAGAAGCTCAGCACCTCCCTGCAAAAGCAGTTCAGTTTGCCAGGAATCTCATTTTCGTTGACTCCAATCGTCCAACTGACATCTGACCCAACGACTTATCGACCTCCTGAACATGACCACCTGGCGCGTTTCCCGGACTCAACAAAGAGCATCGGGATACAACCATCAACCATGTCAAATACCATATCCCATCTGAAACTCACATCACCCAACCGTTCTCCACAATCCACCTAAGATGAAAAACCAGAGCGAACCAGCCCATATATAAAATCAGAACACTGATATACACGCACAACCACACACAGAAGCGTGAAACTTTAGCTTTGGTGCTTTTAAGTGCGTGATCTCCCTTTGGGAGATGATATGTCGTTTGAATAAGATAACCACATCTGCGACCACCTGGTACAGATAAAACTTCGCCCCGAGAGACAAATAGTCTGCACCAGGCTCGGCTTCTACGACCATCTCCGTGAGATGTCAAAAAGGATTGAAGCGAAAATAAAAGTTGGATGTGCGACTCCGCCTTTGCTGCTCCCTTCCTTGGACTTGAGGAGGTGCAGCCTAGTGAAAAGAAGTCACCCCCGCACAATCGTGCACAGACACGTACTAGCGATTCTACGGGGTTCAAGCTATGGGTCTTGCCTTACGACCTCGTCTACGTGCGTACTTGCGTAGTGGATCGGGGAAAAGACCTGGGCGGTTCGGTGGTTTTCAACTAGGAGCTGACTAGCAGCGAGGAAAAGGAGTGGCAGATAATAGCAAGACCAGACAGGAACAGAATACAAGAACATGGCCAATGGAGGTGCGTCAAATGGATGCACAGGAAGCTGCTGCGAACAGCCCGAAAAAAGTCGCCAAGCAAGACGAGAATTGAAGATCGAAGACAAGAATCGACCCTTTTACTAAGACATCATAGCAATCTTCCTGGTATAAGAATTTGAGGACTGTCAATGTCGCTTACCTCTTCTTCTAACTCTGAGGTTATCTGATCTTCTGTGTAATTCTAGTGCGATACACCGAGCTATTATAAAACAAGTCGGCGAATAGAATTGATTGTTATATCAAACAGACGTACTCGAATAGACTGCGGACACGTTGACAGTGGTATTCAGTCAGGCTGGACTTATGCCGTCCAGCACATGACGCTAGAGTCCTCCCAAGTCGGTACTTATTCATGGACTGTGTGTTTGAAAAAATCGGGAAAATTTCTTGAAAATTTCATTTTTCATGTTCTGTTCAAATTTTACAGAAATATGCTTGATTTGTGTCGATTTTCGTGTCCAAGTGTCCAAGGGTCGTGGAAAAGGAGGAAAACAAGTGGCGAATGAATGCAGGCTGGGCCATGGAATGTCTGTGAGAAAAGCTTAGTCATATAATTCTCCCTGTGCTGACACGCACCACGTCGTCGTTCGGGTGTCTGTAGGGTGCACCACCACAAACACGTCCAGAGTTTGCCATATCCTCTCTTCGACTCTAACATCTATCTTGGTTCAAACCGTCCATATTCTTCGTTCTTATTGGTTTTGTAGTGTCAGGCTTGAAAGTAAAGAAAGATGAATTTGTTTAGGTTGTTAGGTGCGTCATTTTCAAATACAAGTCACAGTAAGGGTGATGATGCTGACTGCTTCGGTTCAATCTTCTGAATAGGTGACTTGTCGCATTTGGTGTCTATTTTCATATTGCTTCATAAGATACAGACAACGAGGTCCTGTAGAGGTTGGTATATTTATTCAAAGTGCGGGGTAGGAATGGGGGATGAACAGCAAATTCACCTTTACAACGTTCTGTCACTGCTCATGAAACCCCAACCCGCGACGCGCTGCTCAACGAAAGTCCGCTAAACTTAGTTCTTCTCTACAGGTCTCTCATTTAAAACGCAGGCGCTTTATGTGTTGGTCTTCCTTACCCGCTACCTCGATTTGTTCTTCCGCTACGTGTCGGTGTACAACACCGTGATGAAGATTTTCTTCATTGCTAGCAGCGCTTACATTCTGTATCTCATGAAGATTAAATATCGGTCAGTGGACTTTGAACTATTATATATCATGGCGACAACTGACGAATTTCATTGTGCACCTTTTCACCCCACGCCATGCTGTTATTGCCTCCATGCATTCGTGATCATTCATTCGGACCAACTGTGGTGTTGATGCGACAACAGCCCAACGAATGACCCCTCCATTGATACCTTCAAAGTCGAATATCTCGTCGCACCCTGCTTGATTCTTGCCCTCCTCTTCCACTATTCCTTCACCTTTACCGAAATTCTGTGGTCTTTCTCTATTTGGGTCGAAGCCGTTGCCATTCTTCCGCAGCTCTTCATGCTCCAGCGCACTGGCGAGGCAGAAACTATTACAACTCACTACCTTGCTGCCCTTGGTGCCTACAGGGCATTGTACATTCCCAATTGGATATACAGGTATGTGATACACCATTTTATTTCTCTTTCTATTTTGCTATTGCTCGGTGTCATTAGCAATGAAACCGTCATTACTCCAGTGCCCTGGTGGCGCACGGAAGCGGCGAAATGCAAGATGACATCATCGCACCTGCCCGTAAATCTTGCATTCCGTTTGACCCGTTTTGAAATTTCACCCTCCCAAATTTGACGATATAAATAGACTGTACTCACATGTTTTTGCATCTATACAGGTACTTCACTGAGGGCTTGGTTGACCCAATAGCCGTCACAGCAGGTATTGTTCAGACGGGACTCTACCTGGACTTTTTCTATGTCTACTTTACAAAGTATGTTTTCTTCTACCTTATTCCCGCACGTCGTTCTGATTCCTTTCGCAGAGTCCTACAGGGTCAGAAATTCGAGCTCCCAGCGTAATTTCAGATGCATTCAGATCATATTAAGCAGCTTTCACGCATGGTGTACTCGCGCATCATTCGAATTTCGTTGTTGTGAAATCTGCCCTCTTTTTTACGACAATATGTAGTTTTTTTTTCGTGATCATGATGGACTTTGGCCGCTAGCGAGCTGAATCTGCTGCATGATATAATTTTGATGTTCATGAACCCTCCGACTGCGCATCACCAATAAGTAGTACTTAGATATGTAGGTATGATCCTATTCTTCGTTTCTTGGATAGGAATATAATGACTTGATTATTTGTTATTCTGATTTTTCACGCCGCGAACCTTGCGCAAGCCGCCTTTATTTTTGGCAGTTCGGTGGCCATCAGTGGATTACATAATGCATCAACCACACGATCACTACAACACCGACGACGCTCCAAAGCTTGAGCTTGACGCGTCGTGTTCTCTTCTCTTGATATGCTTCAATGCAAAAAACCAGGCGGCTATCATGTGCTTAGACCAAAGCTATCAGCAAAAATCAAAGCAAGGCCGACGATTTACGCCTCACAAGATGGCTGTTGTCAATGACGCTGAGCGGAGACTTTTCTTGTTGTTTCTGAGGTCAAATTCTACTGTATACACACACTGCGGCGGCGGCAACTGTAACATATAACTAGCGTATTCCCAGGGCTTTGAATCCCTTGTTAACTGGATTCAATAGCCCCACTTGCCCCTTCTTCAGCGGTAACGAAAGGGGCGCTGAGTTCAATTAGGTGAGCTTGTGCGGTCCCTTGCTCTCCCCTTCTCGTCTCCTATTCTTTAACTTTGGCAATGATGTCTTAGTAAAAGGGTCGACTCACCCCATGCACTCATGTGTGCTGTGGAGGAGAGAATGAGATCGTATTGCATCACGTCGTGGAGGCCGTTTGGTTCACCGACACTGAGCCGCACTTCAATTCGTCCCCTCATTTTTTTTGCTTCTGATCATATCGATGGTTTCATACTGACAGAAAAACCTTTTAGAAGCGTTGGAGTTTGAAAACTCTGCTCTCGGAAGTCGGAATGTGAAGAAAGAGTCAAGGTCTGAGGCTTCCTAGAGGGGTTTTGAGGACATCCATTGCTTTGGTACCACTGCATTATGGCGCAGATCTGGCAACATGACTCAACTCCTCGTGTTGCTGCTCACTGAGAACTTGCACACACACACACAAGTGCGGCCGGCCACATCGTGGGGTAGATGCAGTGAAACTTTTCTCCTAGGTCTGTTCAGGTATGTGGCGGTTTAGTGTTTTGTAGCTTTCATTATATTATGAGGATAACGGAATTATATCTCTAGGCGCTATATTTCCCCAGTTTGTACCCTCCTAATCGCGGGTTAATGACATAATGGGTACTTATTATATGTTGGAACTGGTGAAATGCATATGTTTGTTTTGTTTTCATAAAAACCGCACTTCTCCGTCAACAGAACGTTCTATCCTTTATCTGGTCGATCAACGGTTTCATCACACCAGCTGGTTCTCGGAAGCAAACCTTGGAAATCAATCTCCCGTATCGTTCATCGAGGGGAGGGTCGATTGGTCTTATACGATCCCATCAAAGAACC
>NHTK01001334.1:10608-27940 GCA_002938355.1 Panaeolus cyanescens | reverse complement strand
TTTTAATCGACAGCACCACGTTCGAATTGTTTCTTTACCTTATTTTATTTATATTATTATGTAATCCAATAAATAGAATTATCATGGTTTTTCTGCGTTTTTTTACTTTTTTTCTCTTCCACCGACTCTCGTCTTATACCAAATTTTTCCCGGTTCCGTAAGGTGCGCATCCCAGTCAAAATCTGGCTTAAATATTTCAAATTCCCATTTACCAGGCCTAAAAAATCTCTCTGAAAATTTAACATCTGTGAGCGTCCCATGGGCTAGGTATTCAAAACCATCGAGACTCACGTTTTCGAGCCAACACAATATCCTCCAGCATCGACCAAAAATTTCGTCCACCATGAGCGCCTATCAGCCAACTCTCCCTACCACACATGTGACCGTCAAAAATAACAAATCGAGGTTCTTTGCTACCCCACTGGTAGATGTTTTTCGACAGGGTCCACTTCTTGATTGCAGTGAGACCGTAAACCTCCAACTGCGGACAGAGGACCAATATATTTTTGATGGTGTCGTCGTCACGCATTGTAATATCCCCTCCAAATATGCTGAGCTGCTTGAGGTTAGGGAAAGAAGTGAGTAGTTCGAATGGGAAACCAGGGAGTGGCAGGACGAGTTCAAGGCGTGTGAGGGTGGTGCAGAAGGGGGCTTGCACAAGTGAGTCTTTCGGTACGTCGTTCAAGCTGGCAGATAAAAATCGGAGGTTCTTGAAATTTGAGAGTGTTGGTATGAGGTCTTTGAAGTCTTCTCTGTCGCCCCATGCAGCGAGGCTTTCGACGTTCTGGCAATGCCTGAGGAAGGCGATGGTTTCCTCGGTGCTGTCAAAGCGCAAGGTGTTTTTGAACAGGAGGTGTTTTGCGAATCTCCCGACATCCTCGATGGTGGGTGTAGTTAGGTAAGGCCTTTTTCTTTGAAAATCGGGGAAACTTGCGCCTCCGTATCGGTCGCATTGATTGAATACGGCGTATACAAGTGGTCTGAGCCTGTTACTTCTTTTAGTATTTCGACGCGATCTGGAAGAGGGAAGCTTGTGGTTCACCATTCGTATGCGCGCTTTGCGATGAGAAGTAAGTTACGATTCGGCATTGATACAGGCTTAGAACGATCAAATGCCATCTCGAAGATAGCACGTTCCAACTCAGGGGGGAATACAGGTGCTTCTGAATCTGGCATGGTAGGACGAAGGGTGGTGTATGAAGAGGGCGTCGAATCTGTACTTCAGCGCATCATACGTCCCTCGGAATTCATACCACATAGTTTAAGTATGCGGCTTAAGGCTCTCGGGGGAACAGCCTTCGCCTATTTATATGAGTCAAATGATCGAATATATTGGATTATCGCTGTTGTTCGAGAGCCAGCCTTTGGTACCTGTTCTGATTCATGGTTCCTGACACTTATCACATGCGTTCCCAGCAGTTCCCAGCTATATGAACATCTATTAATGGGCACTGCTTGAGGCACTGCCTGGTTCTTGTGAAAGCTTACGACAATGCATATCGATACCAGACGCAACGACGTGGACTCGTTATGTTTATAACATGGATAAGGTACAAGACGGGCAACATTATATTTAGGCACATACCATCTTGTCATGAGTTTCGAATTAAAAGTCCTATAGGAAACCGATGCAAGTAAATGTTCTACTCATGAGCAACTTTTCTTTCGATTCGTCTGTATGATTAATTATAAGCGGCTCAATAAAGCTTTCATCTCGAAGTTCAAAGCTACAGCCAACAATGCAGCTTGCTACTCCTAAAGAACCTTCAAGGGCCCTAGATTTATCTGATAAGATTAATTTAAGTTCTCTTAAAGGTGTAATTATTTTGTACCCAAAAGGCTTTATTGTTAGGTTGCCAGAAGGAGGCAAATCAACAACACGGCAGCCATGTCGGCCAAATCAGTTCATACAAGGTTACATTCCCCGGTCACCCCCTGCGTCACTTTCCAATCCTGTCTTCTACCAACCCCTACAAACGCACTCAGGGAGCATGTTCTTCTTCGTTGTGGTACGGCATTTTGTATCTTCAAACCTGCAGCTCAAGTTTTTTTGATGATATCATCATATTTTTACACAACTTTAGCTTGCATGGTGGAGTTTAAAACGCGCTGTAAACAGTGCAGTCTGGCGAGCAAAGTACTCAACGTCAAAGAAATATGACGCGTTGAAGAGGAGGATGGGCAAGAAGATGGGAAAACTGGGCAAAAAGAAACGAAAGGCGGTCAGGAAAGCCAAGGACATCGTCTATCCTGCTTTGCCAGGTGTTTCCAAGCTTCAACTACCCAAATCGCCCGTTCCGCATCTCATACGATCCAACAATGTGCCAACAGAAGACGAGATCAGACTTACTCGACAGGTCATCGAGGAAGCACAGGGCGAGCGGAGGTGCTTGCTGGTCCGAAAGGCTCGGGTTATGAGCATTGGAAAGCAGACCTTGCATCCGTCTGTCGCCATTCTTGATCACAAAATTTCTCAGGTTGACCGGTTTATTGGCGAGCATCAGGCTGTTGTATCGCCTTTACGTCGTCTGCCGCCTGAATTGCTTCAGGAAATCTTTGGGCACTGGCATTCGTGGCCTTCACGATGGACGAAATGGGCCTATCTGCCATGGGTCCTGGGCCACGTATGCCAATCATGGCGCAAAATTGCACTCAACACACCAACACTATGGAATGGCATCCCTACGCTACAGCTAAGAAAGCCTTTTACCCGAAAACCACGTTTTCTAGCACTCTTTAACGAGCTCTTACAGCGCTCAGCTGGCGCCCCACTTGACATCTGGATACACTGCCCATCCGACATTCCGACCCACCCGGCTGTGGACGCATTGATAATTCAATCTCATCGATGGCAGCGTGTCAGCTTCGCCGGCCATTGTTCCATTTTAATCTCCCTTCACGCTGTCAAAGGCAACCTGCCCAACCTCGAACGCCTCACACTCCAAATCTGGCGCGGCGAGCTATCCACACCACTCGATATGTTCTCCATCGCTCCCAAACTCTGCAACGTCCACGTCTCCGGAGTCCTCCGCGGCGAAGTCGCTCTCCCACTCTCACAACTCGTGCACTACAAGGAACGTTCCCTCGCAATGCACGACAACCTCCTTCTCAGCCAAGTCGTCACCTCAGCTACCTCACTAGCGACCCTCGTTGCTCTAGAATTGGACGAAGACGTCCGAATTCCCAGCGGAAGCGTTCTTCCTGCCCTGCGGCATTTGTGCATTAAGTTTCAATACAGAAGCACACTGCATTTTTTCGACAGTATCACTCTTCCTGCTGTTGAGAAAATTCAGATTGTCGCTTACAGCGGGTCCCTGATCCCACCCCTTACCCGCATGATCTCCCGCTCTGCGTCTCCGACTTCTGCTTGCCCTCTAAAAAGCCTCCATGCACGCAGTGCGTTCTTGGAGCGGGGTGAAGTACGCACTTTACTTTCCCTAACGCCCAACATCGAGGAGCTGGACATCCCGATTCCACCATTGGAGGACATCAACGATTTGGCTGAAATGGGAACCGGCGGAGAATTCAAGTTGGTTCCGCGATTGAAAGTTTGCCGGTTTTTCCTGGATGATATTACGGATGACGAAACGTGCCGGGCTGTGAGCCTGTTTTCGTCACGGAGGTGTGAGGTGGAGGGTTCCTTGTTTGATGTTAATGCTGTTACGGTTGCCAATGATAGTGACTGTGCGTCTCCCAGTTCTATCATCTCCCCTCTTTCGCCATGGGAAGATGTGGGATTGTACCCTGAGACCAAGGGACCTCTGAAGTCGCTCCAGCTGTACTTTGAGTGCCCTGGGTTGTCGAATAAGCAGCAAAGGCTACTACAGGGATGGAAGAATTCTCCAATGTCAGTGACGTTGGAAGAGTTCAGGCAGAGTCTCTTCAACTACATCCCGGAACTGGAATTCCACTCCTCACCGAAATCGCGAACGTTGGATTTTCAGTGGTCTGAGAGGGTAAGGAAATTGTTGTTGAGGATAAAAGAGCAGGAGATACCGGAGGTTTCTGATATCATGGTATGAATTTGATTTTGTCTGGTAGGAAAGACTGGTGGGCTGACGCTGACTGTGTATAGGATTCTCAGCTGTATTCGGTGCTCCAGACCCTTGCGACAGGGCCGCGGTTTTACAAGTGCTCATTCTCGCAGATTGCGCAACAAGTGATATATGAATGGGATAAACGGATAATGGATGAACTTGATAGTGTCCGTTGGGCGTGTCAGGGTCCTTGTGCGATCACCTACATCGCTTCTGATCATAGTATGTCGTTTAGCCATTCAGGGGTTGTTGTATGAAGCATAATTGATTGTCGTTCCTTTCTTTCAGGTATCCGAAAATCTCCTGATGCACTTTCAGTCCTTCATGGGTTGAAAGAAGAAATGCCATATTCTATTGTGTTTTGGCCAATGTACATGAGCCAGACGTAATACCCCTGCGCCTCCTCCTCCTCTACCCGCTTCAGGAATCAACACTTCTATCCATACCTCCTCGCTTATCTCGCTATTACTTTCAAAACACTACCAATGCATGTTTCTGACATGCTTCCACCTATTTTATTCCCCTCCTAATTCAAGCACCGTATACACCTTTCCAAGGTCACCCTATTTTTCTTGTTTCGTTCCTGTTGTTGTACCGTTGTCCCACCTGCTTTCAATGATTGCTTTTAGTATTAGATAGAACACTTTTCTTTTTTTTTTCTCTTTTTTGTCCTTTGCTTTGTATCTCCGTCCTTCGCCTGTTGAAGAACCAAAATCACGATATGTACACTACCAGCGGTGTTCTGGACTATGTAGTTTAGGTAGATAGTTATCCTTTTTTTACGTCTAAAAATACGCCTTATATTCACTATCTCGGTGCTTCACCCTTGCGTCAAGCGCAACAATTAAGTGAGCGACAAGCGACGCTTAAGCAGCCAAAAATTCAGAAAGGGGTGTTTGGGATGACCAAACACGTGGGACGCGGAATTAAAGCCACGACTAGGGTTGGCTCAGCACCATCACCACCTCCACGTCTGACTTGTTTATTTCCATTTCCATTTCTTATATTTATAATTCACCTACATCTACGAGCTTATACCCTCATTACGACTTATTATTCGACAGATACGAAGTAATGGAGCCTCACCATAATGAAATTAACCTCGTACGCTTGATGCGGCGGTTGGAGAAGTCGGTGGCTAGTCGGGAGGAATGGCAGACGTCATCGAGTGTGCCCAAGGAGCAGATGTATTTGAAGAGTCAAGGGGCTTTACAGGTGAGTTCACTACGCTTGTTCATGGTGACGATGCGCTGAAGAGAGTTCATGGAGTAGAAGGTCAAATTCGCCAGATCGCTGGTAAAGAACATTGAGCTGGAGGAGGAAGACATGACCCCGTATGTCATTCCTCGATGTTATGGGTAAAAAGGATATGTTAACTGATATATGTAATGCTTATAGGAAGAGGGTTAAACAGTTTAATGATATCAAAATTAAACTGGATAGGATGGACGAGTTCTTGAAAGACGTTAACCAGGTATGATCAATATATTATTATGCTCGGATTGTGACCGTTATATTGACCAATGACATAGAATTCTAAACCTATTAGATCACGGCCGAAATCTTTACTAGCAGACCTTCCTATTCCTGACCCAGAGCCTACACCAGCACCAACAGAATCACCATCCCAAGCGGACCTAACAAGCGAGACAGAACGCGGAAGCCACACATCCTCACCCCCACCTTACTCAGACTCTGAAGCACGAGAAAAACCCCGCCCACAAGGGCTATCTACTTCCAGCTTATTCATAAACCCACCCGAACCAGACGAGCTCTCCCCAACGCTCGTCAAAACCGCCCTTCCGTCTCTCCTCCCATCCAACCCCGCAGAAACAGCTACCTCGACGTCGTTTTCGCGAGGATTTGGGCCAACGCCTGGGCTGAGGCACGCAGCTGGCCCTGTTGGGTCCACAGCGCTGCATGAAGAACTATCGTCGCAATTGGAGCTCATGGCCCAGCAGCTTAAGCGAAATGCCATGCATTTTTCGACATCGTTGGCTAAAGACCAGGCTGTTGTGGATGATGCCCAGCAGAAGCTTGAGCTCAACCATGATGTTATGATGAAGGAGCGTGTCAGGTTGAGAGATCATTCTGGGAAGAGTGGGTCGACGACGTGGCTGACTTTTGGGATCATTATTGTTGTGTTGTTGATTTTCGTTTTGATGATTTCTGTTATCAGGTTCTCGTAGGATTGTGTAGGTGGTACTTTGCTTTTCGTTTGTGTTTTTTTTTTTTCGAATTTGTTTGTGGATTATATATTTGCTGCGTCTACCACTGGGCTGTCTTTAATGTATCTTCTTTTCAGATTTTGATGCCATTTTTTTCCTTCGTCGTTCAAGTGCTCCTCAAACGCCATCCATCTGACCAGTTCATACCATTGTGGTCTATTACTACGGAAATATGATCCTGTAGGCCGGGTAAAATCAGCGTCAACGTCCATACACGATATTTCACAAATAAAAGATGTTTAAACACTCACTCTGCTTTGCCTCCACCACCCAATCTCCAAAGGCCCAAAAATCCATGTTACCCTGCGCACCCTCCTTCCAATCCTCCACCACCGCCCGCCCAGCAATGACCATCAACACCAGCCTCGGATCCCCATTATCCAACTCATCTGGGTCCATATGTGTCCAGTTCACCTGATTCCTCACCAAAATGAACGCCTTGAGCTTCGTGCCCGCAGCCTTCATCACCTGCACAATCATCTCTTTCTGCACCTCAAAATTGAATGCCAGATGCGTGAGGTTATACCAGTTCTCGAGAAACGTCCAGTTGTCGATGTTTGAAAAGTCAACGACGTCGAGGTGTGTTAGGCGGGGAAATAAAGGCGATGATGAGAGTTGTGTAACGGTTAGAGACGATAGGTCTGCTGAGAGGGTGTGCAATGGCATAGGTTCGATGTACGTGAGGTAATTCGTAATGGGGAACCCAAACCATAGGGCCAGGTTTCCGACATTTGGGCATGATTTGAGGAGATGCACAGTTTTTGGATTGGTGCGCATGAGGATCGAGTCCTCCGAGGCGGTTTTCTCGGATTGTTCATCTTTGTTTCCTTCTTCTCCCTCTTTATCAGTTTCTGAGGACTCGCTGCCTGGGAATGCTTCTTCTGTGAGCAGATTCCTGCAGTATTTCCCTACGACAGCGAGATTGAACGCGTTGTCTGCTCTGTGAAAGTCGGGCGAAGTTTCGCTATCCAGTTGAACAAAGACGAGGAATGGGATGTGTTTTAGCCTGTACATGTATCGAGAAACATTATCAGTAATCGAAGGTATATATGTATCAGTCTATGCTGTCCGCATGCGCAGCTGGGCATTACTCACCAAGTGTGAACTCGTTTAGCGACGAGCATGAGATCCACAAAGTTGGCTTTTGCATCGTACGCAGCACATTCGAAGATGAGCCTTTCGAGCTCCGGGGGAAGTACAGGCTCCAAGCTGGACGTTGACGCGGTTTCGACGCCTTCGATGTGAACAGACGACCCAGACGACCCGATTTCCTCCATCAATTTCACAGATTTAAGACACTGGTAACCTTTACTATTGAGCCTTGTCGTGGACTTGTGCAGTTCAGTTTACTAGTCCTGTGTTACGTCTCAGTGTTTGTATCAAGAGCTAGTTATAGCTTGAGGTGGTGATAATGAATCTGATGTTATGCTGATGCTGTTGAGAAAGAAAGAAAGCAAGAGCACGATCCACTGCCTTATCGAACAGGCAGGGGACCCTGAGGATGATCCCACGCGAACGAGTCAGGCTGATAATGGCACGACCCTGCCTGTGGGACAATTACAAATAGGGGCTTCGATCAGTCCATCTTGAGCCAAAGTAGCGTTTGGCTGTACCCGTCTTGAGAGATGGACTATATATATTTTTTGTCCATAGCATATGGTTGAATTGTCCCACTTCAATGCCCTGCCAATTTTGGAGGGCTTGATTGAGTACGACTCAGGGGGATTCGGTGACCCAGGTTCGCATAGGCACTGGATACTAGACACTATACATTGCAGAAGGACAGATACAGGTGGGTACAAATATATTGCTACATATTCCATCAAGTAACTTTGAATGGTAAAGACCATAGCAGAAGGGCTAGTATGCTGTTACATAGGTGTGAGACGGACCTCAAAATAAGGCGATGAGGTGAACATGACGGATACAGAAGCTCACCTGCGTATACTCCAGGAGTATCAAACTTTCGAAGCTCCTCCTTAAGTTTATCTAGTTGCTGGTCTACGTCAATGAGATCCCTGCGCAGCACACAAACAATATCTTCATTGTCCCAATTCTCTTCCCTTTGAATCATCAGGTAAGCCCAATGTGATTCAAGTCCTTGGATGCGATTCACCAAGTTTTCACGGAGATGGTGCGCGAATAGAGTATTGCCTAGGTCTTGACCGTTGATGACCATGGATTCAAAAGGAAAAAATCCTTTGGAGTCACCCGGTACAACGTGGTCTATAATCGAGAGGGTTGAGTTCTTTGTGTTGTAGAACTTGAGCATTTGTGTTCCCTGAGCAACAAAATCCTATCTCAGGTCAGCACAGATCAAGGCAATGAAGCAGAGCTGTATGTTATGTACCTTCCAGAAGTAAGTAGCAAGGTTCTTGAACAGCGCTTCTGCCCTTTGCCGCGCCTGCTCTTGGAAAATAATAGTATCCCACAGCGTCGATACAACAGCTACACGTCGTGCAAATTGAGGACTCAGCATAACTTTAACAGTGCGGATCATTGCTCTTTGACTTCCGGGCATCCTGGTCCGCATAGGGAGACAGTACAGAATTCGGTTGAAAAATCTTCCTCTAGGAGATTATCGTCAGCTAGAAATTAACATTTAATTGGCAGGTAATGGCCAATGAAACAACCATTAGGAATTATGAAAACTTACTTATTCTGTTTAAGCCATCGCTGCAGCATCAAGATTATGCTCGACTCTGATATTTTGCTGTCAGAGAAACCAGGAGAATCAACGAGATATATCGATTGGTTGTTGTACGATACGTTATTGAGCCGGTACGTTGACACCTCCTGTGTGATAGCCTCCAGAGTATTGCCTGAGATTCACGATGAATCGTTCAGTCCTAGTAATTCGATGACTGAAAGCAGCGGGAGAGCATATTCACAGAAGCAGTATTAGCAGCGCTACTCAACAACGATTGAAGTGACTTACAGAACTTTTCCCCGATCCTGTTGGGCCCAGAAGCCTAAAAGTATGATCAGCCAACCGAAATAGAATACTGTAGGCCACCTAGAACTCACAAGATGGTGAACGATCTCATCACTGGCCCTACTTTCCTTACACGTTCAGCCGACACTGGCCCAGTAATGGTGAGATTTTTTAGCTCGAGGTCAGCATCGAGATCTGGATCTATCGCGCTCATAACAATGCAGTACGATTTGATGTGCAGAAGTTAGAGAAACGATGAAGGCTGAGGTGCGGGTACGATCTGGATATCGATTGGTCAGAGGACAAGCTTGGAACGGCGCCTGGCCACGTTTCTACACTGTGACATCGATGTAGTCACAGCCGGATGTACGCTATGATTAGTGACAAATCTCAGACGTAGGCCATGAGGCAATCTACTATTAGATGCTCTACAGACAGCTGAAGTTGATAGTAATATGGCTGTATTCAAGTTCGAGTATCCTGTAACCCTCGTTAACGTTGAGGGATTGACTTAATTGAAGCTGAAGCGCGCGCGCCTGTTAACCACATACTAATTATAAGCGCCAGCCTTTAAAAAATTCAAAGGGATAAAATGATTGACCGTCGAGCGCTCGCTTAGATATGACAATGCCAAAGAGCTCGAGTTTCTTCAAGTTGGCGGAAAATATTATGGCACATCATGATGGCATCTGGACACGGGCCAAGCGCTTAATTAAGGACATCAGAATTTCGAAGCTCTCGATGCAATATCTCCACACTTTGACTTACTTCGATGATCTGCATATATTTAAAAGAGTTAATAAAGCAAAACCATTGTGGCGCAAATATGCTAAAGGAATGGGGAGTTCATCGCGACGGCGGCGTACCCAGGCGAGTAGGGGCCTTCAAGTTCTGGACTCCCACCGAACGGGCAAAAATCATGTACCTGCGGCGGGTATGCCAGTGGTTCTGGCTAGGGAAAGCTCGCTCTACTCATACTAGACCAAAATGATGATCTCATTAACTACTATTGTTCAATAGATCCCAGGGTCTACGGCGGTGCAAAGAAAGCAAAAAAGGGGACTGAGTTCGCGCAATGACGCATTTGCCGCCATCGACGATGCCGGGATGCCGTCGGACATTCAAGTGGCCGGGAGGCCGGGCCCTCGGTATTTCCCACTCCTTACAGGACCTTACTTAAGCGGCTCGAACAAAGTCGACCTCCGAGGCCCAACCGAGGTCCGAGACTCGAGCAACACACATTCAAGTTCCTCCTCCAGCCTTATCCTACCATTCGTATGCAACGTTCGCAGTCAATTGCAGTCCCAATTCTGTTGGTTGATTTCGTGCAGTCACTGTCAGTAATCATAGCGCCCCTGTTAAGATGATGGATCACTCCAATGATGAATCTGTAACCAGGGGAGGTCGATTCTGTTCCTATCAGACCGTCATCAACAAAGCAGAAGGATTTGAACAGAAAACCAAAGCGCAGATTACAGGGTTTTCCGACCAGCGGAAAAACACATTAATATATATGATTGAAACATACAAAACGCACGGCGTAAAGCTACGGACAGGGAATGCAACACCAGAGGACCCACACAAACGGATATAAACCACACCTCCTACGAAGCGCAATCCACATCGTTCATGCAAGACGTCCCAGTGCATTATTCCAAGTCCACATTGTCCATATGAAGCACATTTTTTCTGTTTTATGTTATTTTATAATATTGAAGGCTCCAGACAAAAAAGGCGAGCAGATGAGGACGACGATAAGGGAAAATGATAGAGAATTCCATGTCTATGGTCCCCTACGAGGGTCGAGGTACTCCTAGTTGGCAGTAGTCTTTGCGTCGACCTCTTCGGCGTGTTTCTCGTCGATGGGATAGGCGTAAGTTGGTGGTGGGGAAGTGACGTGCTCTTCATCGTCATAGTCCTCGATGATAGTAATTTCAGCGTATTGGATCTCGTCATCGTTGTGGCCTTTGAAGCTGCGGATAGCGAGAACAGTGAGGACGTAGAACATGCGCAAGAGAACACCGATACCACAGCCTAAGGTGATGTAAAATAATAAAAGAACGTCATGAACAATCGATATATCAATAAATGATGTGGCACTCACCCAGAACAAAGGATACGGCAGCGGCCTCCCAAACACCAAGATTCATCAAGGAGAATTGAAGACGGTCGAAGAAAGGTGGCTCCATGGAGTGCATGTGGTGAGTGACACCATGGTGAGGATGGGGGTGAGGGAGGTTTTCAACGGGGAGGATCTCGAGTTTCTCTCCACCCCTGGTCTTACCCTCCATATGTCCGTTGATCATCTTGTAGTCGATGAAAGTGGGTGTTCCAACGGTGGGAATGATCTTGGCATGGTGCATTGCGCCGCCATGGGGGGGTTCAATGAGAGGAAGGCCAAGGGCTTGACGGAAAGCATTGGAGATCTCCAGGGCCTTTTCCTTCATACGACCCATTCGTCCTCCGCATGGACGTCTCATGCTGCGGGGAGGACCGTCATGGTGCTCGTGGTGATGATGACCCTCTTTGGAGACAATCATGCGAGCCACATCAGGGGGCAATGGGACGGGATGACCGAGTCTGACACGCTCCATCACTTGAGGAGGAGGGGGCATTGGAGAACTGGATATCATTAGAACCCTCAACGGTGCCGCCTCAGCTATTCAAATAAAATTCCAATAAAATAGGAAAATATTTAGCACGTCCTTCTTGACCAAGATTAAGAACCAAACTCACCTAAGGCAGCAGCTGCCACCACGGCTGCGACAACGTTGAATTTCATGGGTAAAGTCTTGAAATAAAGGGAAAAAAGTAACGAATGTAAAGGTTTGTTCTGAGCAAAAGGGTCTTTTTATACCCACTAAAGCTTTATACGAGTGTAAAGTGTTGAGTCTGGTTAAAACGGTGTGGAGATGGTTGTGGTAGATGAGGAGGTTGCAGTGGTCGCTGCAGTGCCCGTCTTGGCCATGTTTTAAACTCCGACTGGATCACAAACCGCCTGATGACAAAGGGCCACGCATCAGCCTTTCTGCCTTTGACTCACGTTTCATCGCCTTGAAAGGCGTTTTGGGTCGAAGTCATGATCAAGGGTAGGTCTGTACTGAATGCCGACCAGGAACATCGATGGGAAACTGAGTCAGGGTATCGTTGTAGTATAAAGCGTCGCACAGCTTCCAAGTTGCATCCGCCAACGTCGTGCTGATTGTCCAGGTTGTCAGTCCGGGTCGACTGGAGCGCAGAACAGAGTGACTCGATGAATATATACTGCCCCGGTATTGGTTATCTTCGACAAATTACTTCATCAAACGGAAATTGTGAGCAAAAACCGCTGGCATCGAACTACTAAACCATCATCTGAATCGATTCATCAACGAAGAACTAGCAAACACGGACGCTCACCATGGTAGTGCTCTATCTTTAAAAATCTCTTGAAATAAAGTGCTTACGCGTGAGCTGTGATAAACTATTGTAAAAGAGGAAATGGTTTGTATTCAATACCATTGAGTAACTGCCACATTTGTCATACGCACCACATCAGCACCGCCCTACCTATCTTGACAGCTGCTACCAGTTTAGCTTTTGTCGCCTCAGGTCGCCTCTTCATGCTCAATCAACTTCAGATTTAACATGCCAGCTGAATACAAAAACATCGACATAACTGGGCCTATTTCTATTGAGCATCGCCCAGAGATATGGGGAGAGGATTTCTGGTGCATTCTGTCAGTATTTTCGCTGTTATTCCCATAACACGATGCTTAACGGTCTGCCCTTGTTGCTCTAGCATTATGGGCCCTACAGGAGCAGGTAAAAGTACTGTGAGTGCCCAGCTAGGGTATCTATGAAGTTGTCAAATGGTAGATCATGATCTCAACTTCTTAGTTTATCGAAAGTCTTGCAGGACCGAATAGCTCTATTTCGAAAATATCGAGCAATCAACTGGATGGATTCACTCAACAAATAACAGCTTACGAGCTCCATGGGGTGACACGCAAGTTGGGATCTGGACCCCTCTTTCTTTTTGATACACCAGGGTTCGCCGACGCAAAGGTCTCGGAAATGGATATCGTCCTGATGATCCAAGAGTACATGGAAAGCCAGGAGTGAGATGCACGATTATCATGCTAGACAGCAAACTTAACAACTTTGATCGTGACTTCTTCCATAGGATCAAGTTTTTCAACAGAATATTATACCTTTCCCCTATCACGGCTATTCGTCTACCAGGCAGTCAACGCCAGGTGATGAAAACGTTCAGTGCGCTCACAGGAATTGTGGATACGGCGGACCAAATTACTGTCGTAACAACAATGTGGGATGGGGTATATGGTGAGCGAGGCCTCAGTCGGGCAGAGGCGACATATACAGAACTACGGGACAGTGTTTGGAAGGTATTCTTGACACTATTTTTCTGAATTATGACAGCGTTGTAACAACACCATACTCAGGATGCAATCAGGCGAGGCACCCAGATCACAAAGTTCCACAACACTAGAGATTCAGCACTCCATGTTATGGACGGCATTCTCGCAGACGCAAATTCAGCCGACAAGTTTTTTCCTCTCGAAGAAAAGGCTCAAGGGGGTGACACACCTCTTCGTGACCTACCCTTTGGGATCAATCTATACCACGACCTGATTGCCCGGATACAGGCCTTCCAGCTGCAAAAAGAAGTACTCCAGTTGGAACTTGTAGATCCTTCTATGGCTGAGGACGATGAAACGAGGACGATCTTTCAATCGCAGCTCACCGAAGTATGCCAAGGTCTCGATCGGCTGCAACGGCAGCTTCAACATTTGGGCATTCCATTACTAGTAGCACTAGATCATCCCGCGCCACTGCCAATACAGCCAGAGAGTCCGAGGCAAAAAGAAAACAAGTTGAAGAGTGCTTTGAACAAGGTCAAACGTTGGGGTAGAAAGTCACTTCACCTGGAGGAATCGGGTCGTTGATATGGTGATGATGGGATGGACGAACCAATTCTAAATATGTACTTCTACTAGTAAATACTGTGTTGTACAGAAACTGTAAAATAAAAATAAAACAGGTTTCAATTTAATTATACTCCGCCGAAAATAGCAGCCACTGACAAGTAAAAGCCGGCTGGGGGTTGCAACAACACGTAAGCGCCGGAGTTGCACGAGGTTCGGGGGTGCAACATAAATAGCTCTGGGCCCCCCAGCCAATCAACCGTGATTGTTGAGGTGTCGTGATGCTGTTGCTGGGAATATCATCCCAGTCATAAATCCTGGTTGATAGACCCCCTTACTAGCCCCTGTCAGTCTTTGACCCTTGCGAGCGCCAAGCTGGATCATGACGATAACTGCGCATTTTCAGGCTCACGATTTGGAAGAATACAAAATGATCACGGCAAACCAACCTCTGTCAATAGAGAGATGCGAGAGGGTATCAGTCACAGAGCCATCGTGGAGGGTCTTGTAAGCAGCCTTTTTCCAAAATGACTCTGTTCTATAAAGCTTGAAATCATTCTAGGGTCATGGGTCCCACAGGAGCCGGGAAGTCAACGGTAAGTCGTTGCAGTTGTGGTCTCCCAGTCTTTTATCTATCGTTATCATTGAAGTAGTTCAACTCTCTTATTCACTTCCACGCACTCATGCTTAGTTCATCGAGGCACTTGAGAGCCAGCCATCCTTGCAAATATCGAGCAACAAGCTCGAAGGATTCACCCAGACGGTGACAACGTATCGCGTCAGGAACCTTTCTAGCGACCGTGTCCCAATTTATATTGTGGATTCTCCTGGCTTTAATGATGTCAAGATATCGGAAATGGGGATAGTATCAATGCTGAAGGCATGGATACAGGATAACGGGTGAGCATATGAGTTTGAGATAAAATATTTACTATTTCCATTTTCCTATTTTCACCATAGCCATGACCATCTCGTTAATTTTCGATTATCAGATAATTTATTGATCACAACTTAACAGGGGGGCGTACTTTCATCGTATTCTGTATTTTACACCGATCACGAGCGTCCGACTTCCTGGAACGCAGAAGCGGGCGCTTACGACATTTTGCGCTCTGACCACTGTAAAACCAAATAGGTCTGATTTTTTGACTCGCGGAAATTCGAGTCAAAAAATCAGACCTCGAGGCGCCGAAGAATAGTCCCCCGTCAGAGGGACAAGAACGGTCCTTCGAATTTTTGTCTGGTGGGAGCCAAATTTATATGTACATCAGAAAATGTAGAAATTTAAACCCTTAATGGCAAACACGTTGATTTCAAAAAAATGACTTATTCAATATGAATCTTTGTAACTACTGAGAAAACACATAAATACCAAAAGATATGACAGCAAAAAACCAAAAAACAAGTAACACAAAAAAGAGAAAAGAGTGCCTGTGCCTCAATGACTGCCTCGTCATGCCCTACCCCACGAAAATTGCAGAAATGTGTTTATCCTCACCACACCTCCTCATGAGTCCATATTAACACTAGGTGCAAATGCCCTCGAAAAATTTGTATGGTGGTCGTCGTTGACAGCGGTAATGGAGATATTGACACACCATTTGTGGCCAATTTTCCTGGCACGAGCGAGGGCGAGATGGGCGCAAAGACAGGAGTGCACCGTAGAGAGGATGTATGCCCAAAGAAACTTAGAAAGAATTTCAAGATAAAGTCACAGCTGAGTGACAAACATCACGCCATTTCTTTCAATCTCCGAATGCGTCCGACATCAATGATCGTTTGCATCTCTTCTCACTGACCCTTCTCTTGAGTCTCAACATCCAAAACTTCTCTTTTCGCATTGATCGCTTGAAACCGTACAAGACCAGGTCTGCGGTATGTTGCTTGGTTTCTGTGCCAAAGTTGTTGGCATATATACAGAAATTCACTGCATTTACAGACCGACTACGACTTCAATATCGCGGGTTACGGCTTTCGCGACGCTGGAATTTTAGATCAGCTGGGGTTCAACATTCAACTGGCAGCGGACGCCAAAGTCATGGCCGCATTTGATTATGTCAATTTGATCGTCTGCACCGTCTCTGACAATTACCTCGACCATGGCATTTGTGTTAGTGGCTGATCATGTCGCAATGTGGGATGACAATGTCAGGACATTCTACAACCCCGCAAACTGTAAGTTCTCCTATTTCCGTTTCTTCACACCTCCCTTTGATACATGATTTCAGGACACACCTCCAACTTATTCATCATGGTATGGCTTCGCGTCATTGCGTCCCTTATCTTCACTGATCAATACTCTAGGTCAATGTCGGTATCAACTGGTATGTTTTATTATCTACTGTATTCTATTCGTGCGCTGAGGGATTCAAACTTGTATTAGTTTTGGTCAGTATAAACTTTTTTTCACATTTGACGTTCCGCTGAGATTTTGCAGGTTGTATTGGCCGTATCATCTTCCCTGATGCTCTTAAGCTCCAGGGCATCAGCGTCGTTGCTATTAACGAGTGAGTTCTGTTCGATCTCCAAACATCCAGGTTAACTGAACAGTCTGTAAAGCCCTTTCATTGATCTTGAGTACATGGTGAGTTGATCGGGTTGTTTTGTCAAAGAGGCCTTTTTTCAACTTCGCGCAGTCAGGTCTACATGTTCAAGTACAATTCCGTTCACGGACGTTTCAAGGGAACCATCGAGGCTAAGGATGGCAAGCCCGTCACTGCCTTCGCTGAACGCGATCCTGCTGCCATTCCTTGGGGAACCACCAGCGCTGACTACATTGTTAAGGCCACTGTGAGTAGTGTCCTAAATTTTGCCTTCTATTGCCGTCGATCTCACATCAGCTATTTTGTCTATGTCGTTGACAGTCCTTATCTATTTGACGTTACCACAGCTGGTAATTACTAATCAGGTATGTGTGGCTCAAATCTCGTCTTTCGAAGTTATTCATGATCTATTAGGTTCTTTTTACCTGCACAGTGCACCAGTACCAGCGACAAGAACGAGGAGTGTGATTTTTGTGACTATTTGTTATATAGTTTCACCCGTTTTGAGTCAATTTAATCCATTTCTTTTTCCTGTTCTTCGGGCGCTACCCGGCAAATTTTGTGCATTTTGAGGTCTTGCTTTCGGGGCTTTCGGCGAATACCCGAGTCATAAACGGGCAAGTATTTGGCAGTTGTTCAGTCATGGTAAGCCTGATTTTCT
>NHTK01001334.1:0-10442 GCA_002938355.1 Panaeolus cyanescens | reverse complement strand
GGGCAAGTATTTGGCAGTTGTTCAGTCATGGTAAGCCTGATTTTCTTTTATTTCTGTTTCGCACTTATGGCTTCAGAGTCCCAAAAATTGTATGCAACATAACATATTTTACTACGTATTACTACCTAAGAACAGGCACCCAAGGGCCTGTCCTGGCTACATCAAGTGCCGAAGTTCAGGCCGCAATGGCCTCATCTTCAGGTGGGAGACGCCATGACCTAGGGCCTGTTCTTCAGCCCTCCCGGGTTTCACAGTGGACAGGGATAAATACCGCTCAAAACATAACTGTGGTAACGACTATGTGGGACTCACTCTACGGGGAGAGTGCAATAAGAAGGGCGGAGTCTACATTCAACCAACTACAGGAAAAAGTCTCCAAGGTACGCAATCCTCACTGTTTTCTAACTCTCCCAAACGTCAATATTAATTGTCGCGGTATACCTTCAGGACTTCATTACGTCAGGCGATCACATTGTGAAGTTCGACAATACCCAGTCCTCGGCGCTTTCTATCCTTGATGATTCGCTGAGCCGTGGCGTTCGTGACTACTTCCGTATCGAAAAGATGGTGAACGACTCACAAGAGCTTCGAGAAACCCCATTTGCTATCAACCTCTATGATGACCTACAATTCCGGATTCAGTCTCTCCGTTTACAAAAGGCAAATATCGAGCTCGAACTCTCGGAGGAACCAGCCAATCCCGGTATCCCGACGCTCATGACCTCCGTCCTTACACAAGAGCTTAGGAGTGTTGGCGACGATCTTGAAAAATTCGAACGTGAACTCTTCGAATTGGGCCTTGTGGATCCTTCCCTATGCACCCCTTCGCTGCACAAATCTAGTCCAATGGCTCTAAGTAACGAATCGGAATTAGCACCATCATATTCAAATATGGCACCTCTCGACTCAGAGCTCGTATATAGCAATTCGAAGCAGCCAATTCAGACGTCATCTGACATCGCCTCGTTTCCCTCTCTCGGCTCTCAAGAATTCAAATCATCGGCCGTTGCTCCCCCCAGTCGTTCTTCTCGCGTGGAGCTCCAAGGCAAACGTGGCAAAATAAGATTCATACCAGTATTGCACAGCGTTGCATGTTGGGGGAAATCGCTGCTCGAACGATTTCGGCGTTGATGATCAGACATATACGTCCATGGAAGGAGTACTGTGTCTTGCACGTCTTGTTTTTAGCAAAATTTTGGAAAATCTTTGTGGGACTCATTTGAAATATAGACATTTTCAACTTACTATTCGACGGTCAGTTATAATTGGATTCAATCGGCGATTCAAAATTCAAACTAATAGCGTCACCTTTTGGCCGTCTTGAACTTCATTGTGGTAATTCCTTCGCACGAACATGTTGGCCGCACGCGACAACCACAAGGCCGACTTGATACCCCTGCCAGCATCGTCCCAACTCACAAAGCTCAAGTTTGCGAACATCGTTACGAGGAGCCGTGTAGTTGTTAAGGAATGCTTGGGACTATCGGTTGAGGATTCATGGAGAGTCCTGTAAGTTCACGTTGATTCCGGGACAGGACTGCCAACACTGAAGCGTTGATGATAGCATAATGGGGCCAACTGGAGCAGGGAAAAGCACTGTGAGCCAGATAGCTCGCTACATCGCAGAAATGCCAGGTTGACATTGGACATTTCCAACAAGTTTATCGAAGCGCTAGCCGGTTCAGATCAGTCTGATTTTCGAATTTCGAGCAATCAATTGGACGGTTTTACACAAAAGGTCGCCAACTACGAGCTTGTGGGCTGTAAACACAAGGAAGACGACGGGCAGGTATACGTCATTGACACACCGGGATTTGCAGACGCTAAACTGTCCGAACTGGACATCGTGTCGATGATACATCGTCATATGAAAGAAGACGAGTGAGTAACCGAGGTTCGTAAGTAGGACCCACAATTGACTGATATTCGGTAGCATTACCTTTTTTCACCGAATTCTTTACCTAACCCCTATCACCAGTGTTCGAATGCCTGGAAGCCATCGCCAGGTGATAAAAACATTCAAAGCTCTTACTGGAAACCAGACTGAGGACCAAATCACGATCGTAACGACTATGTGGGACACCCTTCACAGTGAGAAATCACGTCAGCGCGCTGAGGCGACATATAAACAACTCAAGAACGAATTTTGGAAGGTATTCTCTTCGTTGCTTCTTGGGAGAACATCGAGAGGCTGATTCTTGATTCAGGACAGCATTGATAACGGATCCAAGCTTGCAAAGTTCTACAACACTCAAGAATCTGCGCTCAGAATTATAGATAACGCGTTGGTCAAAACGAAGACAGCCACTTACTTCGCTCTTGAATCTGTGATACAAGCAGAAGTGGAGGAGAATAGTCCAATTCGGTTTCAAGATATGCCATTCGGAATCAACATCCACACCGACCTCGTTCAGAGAATACAAGCACTACGGATGATGAGGGACTACCTCGAATTGGAGCTGCGGTCCTCAAGCCCATCCGATAAGGCGATCAGAACTGTCATCGAGTCCCAGCTTTCCGAAACGAAGGAGATTCTGACTAGGTTCGAGCAACAACTGAAGGAATTGGGATATTCTCTGCCACAGTTCACAGTGCCTGAAGCACCAGCACCAGCAATCGCTGGGACTCAGGCTCCTGAAGCCCCGTCAATCCCCATGAATCCGGAGCCTGTCAATGCTCCCTCCTTAACCACAAAGGCAGTAAATCTCAACAAGCCCCCGGAACAGCAGTCATCGACACTCGCAATAGGCAGACAGTCCAGGCTCAAGCGTTGGATGAGGGTAGTGAACGCCTGGCAAGCGAAGTTATTTCATTATCGTCGTCGAAACCCTTAGAAATGCGAAAATGCAAACCCCTTTGGACATTACTTACCTCTTGTATTCTGTACTTAGTCTACTACTATTAACATTATTTCGGCGGTAATCGTCATCAAGCCATACCTACTAGTAATCGCCTACTAATCACATCAATGTTGTGCGAAAGCTTTTCCCATGAACCCCAAGCCTGATAAAAGCGTTCCACGCTGTTCTTCGTCTGGACTTCCATAACGCAGTCAATCTCAAACTTGACCTTTACATGCTACCATGAGTGCTGGAAAAACGGTCGGCTCAACTAACGACATGACCATCACAGGAACGGTCTCCGCTGAACGCGTCGATGCTGTGATTAGGGGATCTTGGAAAGTATTGTAAGGCAACACGGCTTTTAGAAATCAAGACATTGATTACTGATTGGTTCGCAGGATAATGGGCCCGACTGGTGCGGGAAAGAGCAGTGTAAGTCGACAGATTACTATTACCGTCCAACATACTATGAGCGTTGATGTTACTCTCTTTATCAGTTTATCGAGGCCTTGGGAGACAAGACCTCTCTTCAGATATCCAGTAATCGATTGGATGGATGTACACAGTCAATATCTGCTTATACGCTCAAGAATGTCCGTCATCGTGGTGTACCGATCTACGTGGTGGATACACCTGGATTTGCAGACACAAAGATATCCGAAGTTGGGATTGTATCAATGCTCAAGTACTGGATGCGACTAAACGGGTGAGCGAAGTATTTATTGACTATAATTATAATCAAATAATAAATTCGATTCATTTTTTTTTCTTTTGCAATAGCAATCCTTCGTTCGCGCATATTTTTTACTTCCACCCAATCACTAATGTGCGCCTGCCTGGAAGTCACAGACAGGTCCTTAAAACCTTTCAAGCTTTAACGGGCCTTGATAGGTGCATGAGTGTTACAGTCGTTACTACCATGTGGGATCAAGTGTGGGGAGACAGCGCCGTAAACCGTGCAGAATCGTCGTTCATCCAACTCAGGGACGATATCTGGAAGGTAAAAAAACTCCTATCTTGTCTGTATCATGATTCGAATGTTGATGAATTGAGCCGATTACCTTCGTAGGGCTTTATCGAACGGGGAACACAAATTGTCAGGTTTTATAACACGCAAGAATCAGCGTTGTCTATCCTAGGAGGCGTGTTCGATTCGGCAACACCAAGGGGTACAGATAGTGATCATGCGTTTGAACTCCACACATTGAACGACAATTTACCTCTCTCATCGACACCCTTTGCACATCTACTCTATGACGACCTCAAAACCAGGATTCAGTCTCTTCACTCGCAAAGGGAAAACATTTGGGCAGAGATACTGCATGATTTGACCGATGAAACAGAATCGAATGAGGAGCTTCGAGAAGACATCGCAACACGACTCGCAGAAGTGGAAAAGGAGATTGAGAAATTTGAGAAGGAGCTACGAGATCTTGGTTCGCCCCCTCAGAAATTGGAAAATTTTCAGAAGGAAGGGAGGATGTCCCGCATTTTTGGTTCAATAAAAAGGTTGAGAAAGTCAGCGCTCAAGCAGTAGCACGACAAGCGCCGGCTCGTGGCTGATGCGGTTCGCTCTATTACAGTATGTAGCCCCAAACAGAAATCGTCTTTCTTATATTTATGGTTTTTTCATTCTGATACATTCAAATTACTATGTGCACAGGTGACGACAGCCTGAGATAAACCTGAGCCTTACTATCAGGGTCAGGGAACGTGTCTTGAATGCACATTGCACATGGCCTGATGATGCTGCCCCTTCTCTTCTGCTTCCCCTCACCTACTAGCTGATCTAGTATACCTATAACTCGACGCTTTTATGACAACCCAGTACAAAAATATTAACATATCGTTGGGTGGAATAGATGGAATATCTGTTGAGCCTTGCATCCCAAGGGAAACAAACGAGTATGATGATTCCTGGAGAGTTCTGTGGGTCATTTTTTTTTATACTTTTTTATCCTTTTCCGACTGCATTCAAGGTCATTTAATTGACTACTTTACAGAGTTATGGGTCCCACAGGAGCTGGAAAGAGCAGCGTGAGTACAAAGAATGGGCTCTACGACACCCCCGCTAATAATGAACTACGCAAGTTCATCGAAGCACTCGCAGGGCATGACCAGTCACAGATCAGCATAGCGAGTGATCAACTTGACGGCTTTACGCAAAGCGTTTCAGCGTACAGGGTCACTGGGGTTGCACATAGCAAGGATTCAGGCCCTATTTTTGTCATTGACACGCCTGGTTTTGCGGATGCGAAGACTTCAGAGATGGATATTGTGCTAAGAATCCAGAAGTGGATGCAGGAAGGCCAGTACGTAGTCAGGTTTTTCTCTCCTAGACATCAGATATCAGTGTGTATGCTTAATTTGCACTTTTAGTATCCCGTTCTTTCATCGAGTCCTATTTCTTACACCTATCAGTGGCATTCGTCTTCTTGGGAGTCAGCGACAGGTTCTGAGCACATTCAAGGCTCTCACAGGGATTGTAAAAACGGCTGATCAGATCATACTCGTAACTACAATGTGGGACACTTTATCTGGTCATCGTGCAAAAACTCGTGCCGAGGCCACATTTGACGAATTCAGAGATGTTATTTGGAAGGTGATTAGTACAGCCTTTATATGCTCAGTGATTGTGGGTTTTATTAATGTTTAATTGTTCTGCCACGCGTTTCAGGAATGCGTAGAACGGGGTTCTAGAGTTGCTCGATTCTACAACAGTCGGGAGTCAGCGCTCGAGATACTCGACGGATGCTTGGGTGATGCCCTATCATCCGACCAATATTTTCCCCTAGAGGAAACAAGATACGGCGACAAACCGCTTCGAGACACACCTTTCGCCATCAATCTATACGATGACCTCTGTGCTCGCATTCAATCTCTACGCTTAACACAGGACCACCTTGCAGTTGAGCTTGATCACCCCTCTACGCATGCAGATGAAAGCTTGATGTTATTCATCAAATCAGAGCTCAAGGATGTGAATGCGCGTCTTGGTATTTTCGAAAAGCAGCTAGATGAGTTTGGGCCCGCACCCACCTGTGATCATAGCCCTTCCGAGGTACCGGTGACATTCCAGGGTTCTGATTCAAGTCATCAGACCCAAGCACCAAGACGTGTTACGATTGAAACTCGAGCGTTGGACCAGCCGACTCCAAGTCGGTTTACACGCCTAGTCCACTCTATAAAGTGTTGGGGTAAGACAGTCCTAGATCAACAAGAGCAGTAACCGCCGCCCGCGCAATCCGCTGGTGCCCACGATATGTGATCAGATGTGATCCAATGATTCAAACAAGATTCAAATTTGCAAATCCCCTTTACGCACTGCCATGACCACAAACTCAGACAGCGAACTTTGCCATTTTTTGCGCTCACTGCACCGATTGAAACAGAATATGAATATAGGTGGAAAATAAATATATTAGAAGTCCTGGATTTGAAGCTTCAAGTCACATTATGCCCCGAAAATAACGAAATAATTCAAGTCCTCAGGCTTCCTCAGGACTGAGGTAGCTGTGAGGGCCAATCCCTGTCGATTCGCAGCAGTGAAAGCAAAAACCTTACCCTATGCTACTGTATTTATTTTTGTTTCTACTAGATGGCCGGAAGTTTTGGTTCCTCTGCAAAGGTGAGTCTGATAATTTGAATGACAACGTTGTCGTGATTTTTTTCAACTTAATTCGATGAACAGTTTAGATCTGGGTTTGGGAAGATATTGCCAACCTTTATCAGTGCTGGGGGCTTCTATCTGAGCCTTATTTGCGGACAAACCGTGTCAAGGTTTTAAAGTGAGTTCAAGTATTTTAACGCGGTTAATCATTCATTTCCAGTCAAATCTGATCCTACAGTTACAATCCATCTCGTCTCTCTTTGCTCGTTTTTTCTATCAAGATATCGTCTTTCCTCAGTGAAGTCATGGCTTAAAGACACTGGGATTATCCATATCAGAATTTATAAGACGCGTCGATTGCAGTAAAGATACTTACCTGGGAGTACCAGTTATTTGAGAAGGTACACGTATACGGGGGCTGGCAGACCGTTGGACCTGTATATCCAATACTAAGAATAAAATGTGAGTTGAAACATTCCATCATCCCGTCAAGCTCTAGCTTACCCTCCACATTGGCCCCAGCGAGTTTGCTGGGCTCCGTTTGCCGTAGTGGTGGAAGTTGGTGGGGTTGTAGTGGGGTTGACAGTGGTTGGGGGTGGGGTTGTAGGTTGAGGGTTTGGAGTACCGCTTAGCTCAAACCAAGTCAAGACATCATTGGCCTGAACTGGAATGTCGTGGCCGACTGGTGCATCGATGGCTTCAAAGTTGGGACCATATCGAGCACGATTCCAGCCGCTCAGAGGGTTGTTTGGCAGGGTGCTGACAGGGGTCGAGCTATATCCAAAGACGTTTGTCCACTGCTTGATCGCCTCTCCGTGGTTGTTGTAGCTCAAAGTCGAGTCGCTGTTTTGTGAGGTGGAACTCGGTAAGCATTTTCATGAATTATTGTTGAACGATTTATTCATTACCTGCGTCCGTGCCAGATTTGCATTCTGGGACGGGGTCCTGTATATCCAGGATACCCACTACGAACTTGGTCTCCCTGTCTCCAATTAAAGTTGGTAAGTCATTGTCCTCATGCGAAAATTCATTCGTTGACGTACCCAAGCCTGACCAGTCTTCGAGAGTTGTCCTTGCGAACACTGGCTATTCCACATATTGGGGCCAGCGAAGCATCCGTATGGAACACCGCACCACGCTGAGATTGCAGCGAAGAGATCTGGGTAGGCTCCAGCAAGAACCTGTGACATCATTCCACCAGACGAGGTACCAGTTGCGTAGACCCGAGACGCATCGACGCCGTAGTTGCTGATGGCATAACGAACCATGGACGCGATACCAAGGGAGTCTCCTCCACGATCATGGGTCAAAGTTTCGGTGGTGTGCACATCCCAGCATCCTCCACTGTCGGGCGCATGAGGGTAGATGACCATGAAGTTCTTCGCCCTGTCTGCAAGGTTGGCATATTGAGTACCAGAGAAGTAGGCTTGTGCTGTGCCAGTGCAATAGTGAATGGCTACAATCAAGGCAGGTTTTGCTGTGAGTCCGGTTGGGCGATACGTGAACATGCGAACCCTAGTAGGGTTCGTGCCGAAGTTGGTCACTTCCTGCAGCTGGTTCTCGGCAGCGAGAACCTGGACTGTAGCTATTATTGCGACGCTCAGGATTGTCAGGAGGGAACGGAACATATTGGTGAATCCTTGGGGGGTATTGCAGCTTCGCAGAATGTGGGGGGTTAAATATATTTCCGGTAAGCAATCATGGATTTTGATTTTTCACTCTAATACTCATAATCCCTCGATGAAGACGCAGACGAACCGACAAGTGTCCGTCGCTTAATTACTGCACAACGACGATCCCTTAGACCAACATATGAATTGTCGCAAAACATTGAGCAGGCATATGTTTGACGATTCGCCAAGCACAGCATTCGTTGCTTGGCTCTTCAGACTGGATCCGGTGACGCTGGTGAGCATTGACACCTAAACCTCCGTACGTGATGATCTATTCATCGGTCCGGCTTCGATTGTGAGGGTATCTTTGTTAGCAATTTCAAATATCCGACACGAACCCAGCTAAGTACCACAGCTCGTGTCTCTTCTCACTTGTGCCTCGAGAAGTCTAAAACCCAGCGTCGAACATGTGCGTTCCACGAGTAAACTTGACAAGCAACGTTTCCGATCAACTTGCGAGTATCTGCCGGTCAGTCCCTCATGACCTCGGGTACAAACCTCACGTCCAACTCACCGCTGGTACGTTTCTGCGCGAGAAGTAACATTAAAACCAACTTTCTTATCTTGTGAGTCGTATCATTTCCCCACATTTGATTATTTAGCAACTCAAGGAACGTTCAACATCTATTTCTTCATTTGACAATTGCCAGCCACTTGACCTCACAACCAAACCTTACACTTCTCCAATGGCATCCTACTAACGATGTTAAGCAAGCACTCAAGGGCAGATCGTGTAGGTTTGCGTGATCGTCGCTGTATGAACTTGAAGATTTAATGATCTCGGTCTAGTGTCAAAGGCGGGCGACTTACTGGTACCAGGCTCACATTGTGAGTACCACTATTCACTCAACAATGTGAGGGAATTCCTTTTTGACAGAAATATCATTGCTTACCTCGTTGTATTTAACGCAGTTCCACCCAGAGGTGCAGACAGAGGGACCTGTCCAACCCATCCCACCACATTGTCTCCAAAGCTATCATGTCTTTTCAGTAACAGATTCGGTTGACTGAAAGGATGTTCGGATGCGTACGATTGGACCAGTAGGCCAAGGTAAGGCGCTGGTGCGCGTAGATGTCTCGGTCCAGCAGGTTCCAGTTGGCGAGGGCAATGGTGTGTACGATGTCGGAGTGAATGTTGAGGTGGTAGTGGTTCCCGGGGTAACTGTAGCGGTTTCTGCTACGGTACTGGCTGGTACGACCGCTCCGGCTATCTTTTCAGGAGATGTGTGTTTAACTTTTCGAATGCTATTAGTCTAAACACGAAGACATACAGATTGTGTCGCATACGATAACAACAGACAGAGATTGGCGGTAAGGAGATATTTAACAATCATGTCGCTAATCGTCAGAGTAATGCAGTAAGTGAGCAGATTCTTATATATATATACCTTTGCGCTGACAGGTCATCTACATTAGGCTTCTGTGGATTGTCTTCGGATAATATTAGACATTGAGCGCCCCGACTCGGTGCTATTTTTCCGTGGGCACCCATGCCTAATCAACCTATCACAAGCAGTATGACCTTTCAAGGACACCGTTAAATCAATCGAAATGGTTTAATTCAATTCGAGCGCTAGATTTCGTATGCTTGTCTGTGCAAAAACACATGGTGCAGGACGATTTTACACATAAATACCTCGGTACGTATCAATCAGCTGTCTAAGCCTATATACTTGACCATCGGTGAATTCGTACATGCAAACATCGTCACTATAGTCCATGAAGTTATCTGCGAGAAAAGAACGTCTGATCAGATCGCTTTGGTATGGTGGGATCAGGGTACTGGGGGCTTACGAATGGGGTCCAATCCTTCATCATTTGGGCAACTATCACGGCTGGCTGGGCAGCCAGATGTGGCGCCCTTTTGAAGAGGCGTGTCATCAACGTAGTCGCCATTGCCATAGCGGTCGCAACCTGGCTTATTGTTATCCGTTTGGAATGTGTGCCATAGGCCAACCCAATGGCCAACTTCGTGTGTCGCAGTCTAAAAAGGGATTCGAAACAAGTAAGCTCCCAGAGGTTTGTCAATGCTAGGGTACTTGACGTACTTTTCCCAGGTTGAAAGTCTCCAATGTACCATCAGGCATGCTTTCTCCGTCGATAACTATGATTATTTAAATTGATCATTGGTCCATGAAACCAGAACAATATGTGGTGAATTGTACGCACCAACACCGTCAATGTCTGGATTGGAATCGAAATCCCATGGGAATGTGGCATAACCCAAGAGGGGTTTCTTGTTGGGCGGTGGCTCAATAAACCTGTAAATATTATGATGCGCCGACTGCCACTTTAATAAAAAACGAGTTCAACTGT
>NHTK01001333.1:10343-35155 GCA_002938355.1 Panaeolus cyanescens | reverse complement strand
ATATTTCTGTAGGTCACACTTCCTGGCCGTTTTGGGTTCACAGTGATTTATCATGGGCGACAATTTGCCACGCAGCACAGCCGTACCATCTTATCATGGTTCGCGAGTTGGGGTGGGGAGTGGAGTAAGCGATATACATATGTACTACTAGTAGTAAGGAATACTAGTATAGTTATGATGTGCCTATTCAACGGCATGAGCGCCAGCGTGAACTGGCGCTTACTCGCTTAGCGCTCGTCCTGGTTCTGACCGGGGTATATAATGAATAATTATAACTGTGTGGTAGCACATGGCTCAACAGGATCGATTTTGTGCCCTGTTAGTCGGAACTATTACTATGGTGGTTTGACATGAACTAAAGTTGACGCATTCGCATTGTACATTTGACAACGTCCCCTTCCTCCATCAGAGTCGGTAGTAGTCACAAGTCCCCACAACTTGAATGGATATTGACTTTTGATGAGGTTTTATCCTGTTCTAGGCCTCCGTTGAAGAAGGTATATGTTATAATGCTTACATCCCCCTTTATCCTTGAACAGTCTTATACCCGCAGTACAGTGAGCTTCGAATTGTGAGAATAACGCAAGGGGTAACTTGAACCTTACGCTTGAAAATGTACGACGCCGACCCTGGACCCTGGGTTATTTTTATACTGGTTGCTGAGTGTACAATGGACTTGCTCATCCAACCAGTAATACATATATGTAAGAGGGTAACTTTATATCATAATGACAATGACTCGGATGGCAGGAAGGAATAAAGTTGGATGAACTTGCGACTTGCATGCGCATGCACCATGGCCATCGATATCATATCATATCATGAACGAGAATAAGCGCTCCACAAATTACCACGCTGATCACCGTGGAGTTGGTCTATTTTTATGCAAACCCTAGACTCTAGTACGAGCCGCAGTCTATGTGTCATGTCCACCCTGTCAACGACCACGAGAGGTACTACATAGTGCCGCCGATTCCGCATGCTCGGGCTTGACAATGCTTATTCTTAATCTTGATATGACAGGCCTGATTCATCGATATCGCTCCGACGTACCAGTGGTTTCAAGCTGTGGGATTATTAGCCATAGAGGACTGTGTCTAGCGCTGCATTGGCTGTGTACTTGTTTGAGAGCATTCGAACGACTCGGAAAGAAATAACGGGAGATTTACATACGGCTGTGATACGACACGGACGGGATATTAATTATATGTATGGATAGACAGAATTCGAAGTAATACAAAAGTAATAATAGACCACCCATCTGCGAACACTGGCAATGGCGATGGTAAGCATCTTGATCCCCGCCTCGCTAGTGCTTTTTGAAAGGACGCTCCACGCTCAGCGCATGGTCATTCAGAGTCCAGAATACTCGGCGGCGAAGCTCTCCGTGATTCTGTTATAAATATAGAATAATATACATAACCTGACTTCAGTGAACGCTCGAAAGGTTTAGAGTTTGAATGGCATCGAGACTATGGTTTTCTTAAGCTGGTTTAGCGGTTAAAGTCTGTGTGAGTGAGGGATCGTATTCGAAGCGAGCAATGAGCATGAGTTCGATCCCTCCCCAGCCCTCATGACATTCGTCAGACATTGGACTTTTATAGATGAACACTATTACCTGATGATTCGTTGTAATCTACTCAATGTATCACCTGGATGAACTAGTGACGAGATTTAGCACCGAGGAAGAGCTCGAGGAGCCGAACTGATGCATGCTTTTCTCCCCACATGTCCGACTTGAAAGGACGTTTTACTTTGATGTGACCCCAAGTCCGCTCCAAGTGATAATTCATTTCAGCATCAAGTTCTCCACATTCGTGACCCCTTCCATTCTAGCGCTCGTGCTGACCGATCCCGTCAAGCCTGTCGCTTATCCAATTCTCATACGTAGGGCTTAAAAATTACAGAAAAATAGATGGTTTTGAATTGTATAAATACCGCTACATCGAAGGTATAAGGATTCAGCAACCCAGCTACATACTTACCATTAGCCAGGTGAGCATTAGTCTCTCTTCTGCTCGAGCTCATCATCATGTCGCACTAACACGGTCTTTTTATCCTTGCAGAAGTCTTCATAATGCAATTCAAACTTTTCACCCTCGTCGCCGCCGCCCTCGTCTCCGCTTCCCCAGCCATGGCAGCAACCGCTCAATGGTTCGCAGGCGCCGACTGCACCGGTGCACTCGTTGGCACCAGCAACAACGCACAGACTGTCAGCTGTATCTGGCTCACGAACGGCGGTTCCGTAAGGTCCATCCGCTACTCTGACACTAGTTCCATCCAATTCTTCATCTCGGGTGGTCAACACGATAGGTGTACTAATGGATCTCAATTGACCCGCTCGGGCTCAGGATGCGCAACTGCTCCCGATGGGTACGTTATTTAATTGAATGTCGATTGATATGTGAACTAATGATTAACATTAGTGTTAACTGGGAGAGCATCTCCGTTCGCTAAATGTTTAGCGCGGCGGCCATTCAAGCCTCGACAAAGTACTAAATCTATGTAAACCAAGATGTATGCACTTGTCTGTACCCAAAGGACTTGCCAATTCGAATCATACCTTTTGTTTTCATTACGACCCATTCACTTCTAAGTTCTTAGTGAGATTCTCACAGTCTTCACTTTCGTGATAATGTGAGAGTGATCTGTGAATCCTACTATATCACGAGTTGTGCAGGCTATCATGATCTGATTGTAAAAAGGCAAGTCGTGTTGACCTTCCTAAGGGTTTCCTACCACCATCGTGACTCAGAGGAGACACTCGACACTCGTCATACAGGAGGTGATCAACTGTCACCTTGACATACATGTGTGCAGGGATGGTCATCACCAGCGACTCCGACTCGGAGAATAAGCGCTCTACCAGGATGTAACGCGATCAGCCTGAGTGAAGGACGCTCTATATTGTAAACGATATCCTGTCCCGGAGGCTCTCGTCAACAAATTACGGTGCACAGCATGTACATCGTTTGATCAGAACAGCTTTGTAAGTTTACACAGCATACTGTCAATGTCTATGGGTTTGGGCGGGAGATGGAATAACCTCGGGAGTCAGAATTAAACATGTACAGCTTCGTTCATTTACGCAGCACGGAACAGTGTCTGGAGGTGATGCGTATGGTCCTGCGTGCTTGGCGCTTATTTGCGCTGGGAAGCGCCGTTGGAATGCATGCAAGGTTTTAGCGTTAATTCAACTGAATGTTCGTTCAACTGACTGGCATTCAATTTCAAAATCTTCCCTGAGCCCATCAAACCTAGTTCTCCTTCTAACCAGGTCCGTTTAACGTGTCGATTATGTGATTTTCGTAAGTACATAAATATAACGCTTTGATATCAAAGCCACCGAAATATTATTAGAAAACCATATAAATACGCGTACAACGGTATTCCAGTGTACCCCAGCAGCCCTTCTCCTCTCTCCATCACTCATCAGCATTGAAAGCCAGGTTAGCACGCGCATTGTCCTTTTCAACAGATCACCATCGATGTCGACGTCGTGCTGTAGCCTCATTCAGGACTCACCCATACCTTTTGTCTTCTTCAGAATACCCTTGTGATGCAACTCAACCTCAAGACTCTCGCTCTCCATCTCTTCATCACCACTCTCATCTCGATCTCTTCTCCAGTAATCGCAGCCAGCGCCCAATGGTTCGACGGCGCAAGGTGCACCGGAAACCTCATCGACACCAGCAACGACATTGAAGGCGCAGGATGCGTCTACCTCACCAACAGCGGTTCCGCGCGATCAATCCGCTTTTCTGGGGGCACCCAGACGGTTCGGGTTTTCATCTCTGGTGGCGAACATGATATGTGCACTAATGGAGAGAAGGAGACGATTAGTGGGGATGGATGTTTGGATGCTCCTGCTGGGTGAGTACGAGTGCTGGGTGCTGGTCACCAGAACTATTCATGGCTTTGTTGATGTGTGAATCATGATGAACTGATTATGATATTAATGCGGTGCGGATCTTAATTTGGACACAGTGTTAATTGGGAGAGCTTTGCTGCGCTATGAATGATCAGTGCAGCTAAAATGGAGTACTCGACGTATTGATTGATGTAGAGATGATGGATCAACTTGAACTTGAACTTGTTTTGATACGAGCCATCTACTGCTGGTACCCCTCGCAGGCTCTTAAAACTGCCAGCTGCAATCTTTGTCAGTGCGATCCTATCTGCCACTCGAATTTTAAATCACGGCCATACCGTATCATGGATTCGGACAACTCCAGCCCAACTGTGACTCGACGGTCCCGAAGGCGAATCAAAGCGTCGAACTATGTTGGCATAGAAAATGCTGGAGCAACATATCTCTGCTCTGCACAGTGATCTGCTTCCTCGTTGTAGTTTTGGAGAGACATCAAGTTCATCCTCGAGCCCTAGCCCTAGGACAATCTAGTTAACAGTTTTAAGAACGTTACAAGGACAGGGGTTTCACAGAATGGCAACACAACGAGTCATAAGTGTCGTCAAACTTGTTCACTACTCCACAGAGGCTCTTGGATGCCAATGTCGAGGCCTGATGTCGTGACGAATGCTTCAGAATTCGTCATATGATCATAGCATGTACAGCACCTGGAAAACTTGGGGCGATTTGGGGGGAATAGGAATGAATGAGGGGAATTGTGGTAGACGAGGACGTTTGAGGGTGACTGGGATGCCTGTCATTGCCCGAGTGTGATTCAGGATGATTGGGGATATGTGAGGTTGTCTCGGGCTGCATGGAGATCACTAACATGTGAGAACTTGATATCCTGGGAAAATGTATGCTTTGAAGTTCGGAGGACGGACAGGAGACGACACCAAGGAGGTGATTTGAGAGAGGCGGGCTCATCCACCATACGAAGTTCCACGGTACCGCAAGCTATTAGATCCAGGTCAATCATACCCATATTATTCTCGATAATATTATACTTGGGTAACTTTGGTGACGCCAATGTTGTCGAAGCGATCTCTGTTCACGATCATGCCTCCCAGCATGAGCATCAGCCTCCGTCAAAGCGACTCCATTCTGCTCTAGCTACTTCTACGCCTGGTGCATCAGACAACATGTCTCCTGGACTCGAGGACTGAAAGAAAAGTTAGCAGCCCGCTTGGCTCCCTTCTTGTGCTGTTTATTTAGATAATAATAAACTACAAATGATATCGTATTTCTAACAACTCACTGGAAGCGTTCAGCATCTGATGGTGAGAGCTGCGCTTTGATGACTTCGAGTGCCGTAGGCGGCCTTGTCCGCGTGGGCAGCCAACTTTGACATTGGCGATACTATGTTTTAATTTCAGGGTGTTTAATGCTATACTCGCTGTAAAATCCACATATAATCTTACGCGATGTTGAATGGGCACGGAATCCAGATCTCAGAGTCGTAAAAATCGCGTTAATTTGACTTATACATGTTGGTTTACATAGTCTTAGATAACATGGGCTGTATTATTCTGCGCTGAATATTTAGGTGACAGTGATGCTCTGCCAGTTGAAGCTGGAATCGAGACTGTTAGCTTATTGTATCAGACAATGTGGACTGAGATTGCTTACCCAGCAGGCGCAGTAGCGCATCCAGATCCAGAGCGGGTCAATTGGGATCCGTTAGAGCAAACATCGTGGGCACCACCAGAGACAAAGAAGCGGATGGAGGAGGTACCAGTGTACCTGATCGACTTGGCGGAACCGCCGTTGGTGAGCCAGATGCATCCAGCGCCTTGGGCGTTGTTGCTGGTGGCAATGAGGGAACCAGTGCAGTCAGCACCTGCGAACCATTGGGCGGTGGCTGCCATCGCTGGGGAGGCGGAAACAAGGGCGGCAGCGATGAAGGTGGCGATCTTGAACTGCATTATGGAAGATTTCTGAAAGTGCAAAAAATAGGACGGGTTAGCTTAAAGTGATAATGAAAGGGTGTTTGAAGAGGCCGATGCTCACCTGAGTGCTACTGAGAAGAACTGAGTTGCTGAAGAAATACCTATTGATGCACTGGTATTTATATGTCTTCTAGCCCTCCAAGTCTGCAGTATAAGGCTCTACATCTCGCACAGTGAACGAAGCACTGAAAATGGCTATCTGATAGACAAGACATCACTGATCGGACTCTCCTTCCGCAGTAATTTTTAGACCCAGCCCTCTCATCGATTTTCGAAATCGAATTGCTAACATGGATTGATTCTGGACGTCGCCTCGAGGGCGCTGAACGTGACTTCAATGCGGCTATGATATTTGCCGCGGCTGGGTAAAGACCATCCAATGGGGCAGTGAAATATCTCGGTAAGATAGCAATCAGCTTCCATGATGATATTCGGAGAGAGAAAGGCGACTTTTGTCCGTCTCTGCAACCGGGATGTTAATGAAATATTGCTTCGGAAAGTACTATTTTTACCCGCAAGAACGCTCAATAATTAAACATCACCTTCTATCGAGTCTTTGAACGGTCAGGAATCATTTCTCCTTCATACACAACTCTCGAATCCGATGTCATACTAGTGCATTGGATATTCGACTTTAAAATTCTTACGTCGCTTCTTACTTGTGATTAAAATCTCAACATGATAATAAGGCTTCCTCCGCAGTCATTCAAAGGCTTGGAATGGCCTATTTTGATGCATTCTCCGCTGTTAAAGGTGTACTGGTATACTGTAGTACGGAGGATTCGGGTTTCAGTATTACCCCATCAGAATTATTTCGAGTTCGAAACCGTTAGAAAGGTTCAACCAAAGGGGCAAAGAAGCATGAAATATAATGCCTCCATGTCCGAGTCATTGTTGCACTGGTTGTCGCACTGAATGTACTCGCCATGCTTATTCTTCTGCCGACTACCAAGGAAGTTAGTAAGTTTGACAATGGTGGAAGACCGCTGATCTTTCCATTCCCATAACAAACGAGCTTAGGGACCCCACATTTACAGCATTGGAAACCCTAAGGGTTGCGTGAACCTGGTGGCAGAAGAAAGAACAGAAATGGGGTTACTTTTTTTAGTCCGGGTATTGGCGCGCGGCGCTTGTGCTCGGTCTATTCGGATTGATTGTACCATGGTTTTCACGAAGTAAAAATAGTGCAGCACAACAGTTGAGCCAAAAGTTTCCTTTTATATATACAAATTCAGAGAATATTTTGACATGACTCCAAATTCGCACAGGATAAATGCTTTATTGTATGAATATCAAGGTCCCCGCATTCGACAGATCTCGATCGAACCAAGTCAAGCGCCTGTTTTGACCAAGCCCGTCGAACATGCTGATTATGTGACTTTACAGATTTAGGGCCTTATACCGTAGAAACAGAGGGTTAGAAAAGATATAAATACCAGTGCATCAATAGGTATTTCTTCAGCAGCTCAGTTATTCTCAGTAGCACTCAGGTGAGCGTCAGTCTCCTCAAACACACTCTTGTATTATCACTTTGAGCTAATCTGTCCTATTTTTTGCTCTTTCAGACATCTTCCATAATGCAGTTTAAGACTGAGTCGCCACCTTTATCACTGCCGCCCTTGTTTCCGCCTCCCCAGCAATGGCAGCCACTGCTCAATGGTTTGCAGGTGCTGACTGCACTGGTTCCCTTATTGCCACCAGCAACAACGCCCAAGGGGCTGGATGCATCTGGCTCACTAACGGCGGTTCTGCAAAGTCGATCAGATACACTGGTACCTCCTCCATCCGCTTCTTCGTCTCTGGTGGTGCCCACGATGTTTGCTCCAACGGATCCCAATTGACCCGCTCTGGATCTGGATGTGCGACCGCTCCTGCTGGGTAAGCAATCTCCGTCAACATTGTCTGATATGATAAGCTAATAGTTTCGATTCCAGCTTCAACTGGCAGAGCATCACTGTCACCTAATTTTCAACGCATAATGATACAGTCCCTATTATCTACATCTATGTAAATGAACATGTATAAGTCAAATTAACACGCTTTACGACTCTGATATTAACCCCCCTCAATCTGGGTCCTTTCAATATGACACAAAATCCTACCTGTACTTTCTAGCAGTTATATTATTATACTCTCAACTACAGTTGGATCATAGTATAGGCCACGGCTGGAACTCCGCGCGGCAAGTACGGCCTCCTCCTCCTCGAACTCGTCAAAGCGCAGCTCTCACCATCGAATGTTGAACACTTCAGCAAGTCGTTGGGAACAGTAACATAACAAGTGTATATAATTATTAATTGGGAAAAGCGGGAGCAAGTATATACAAGTAATACAAAGAAGGCTGGCCAAGCAGCCAACAAGTACTCCCTTTAGTCTTTGAGCCCGTGAGGCATGTTGTCTGAAGCCCCAGGCGTAGAAGCAGCAGAACGGGGTCTCTTTGGCGGAGGCTGATGATGCTCATGCTGGGCGACTTCATCGTTATCGGGCATCGCTTCGACCACATCAGCTTCACGGGAGCGCTTGGATGTCGCACGAGTGGAGGCATCAGACTCTGATGGCTTGACTTGAGGAGCCGAAATATCAGCCTTTTTATCGGAAGCTGAAAACTTTATGGCGTATAACTCAGCGATAGCATCATCGAAGAAACCAAGCACAGTCTTGTAGTCATTAGGAGCCATTTCGCGTAGCTCAGACACGGTGCTCGCCTTGTGTTCCTGAGAAAGTTTGGCCCTCTTTTTCTCGACGAATTCATGGAGAAAACCAGCCATTTTCCGTGCCAGTGTTGTCACGGGAGAGGGCCAGCCAGGTTGAAGTTGAAGACTCGAATGGTCGGCTAAGATGCCCCGCTTGTGGACGGCGGCGTGTTTAAGCACTGTTTGCAAGTTTTCGCGAACCATGATGTTTGGGTTGAGCTGTCTTTCATCCTTCTCTGGTCCACGCTGGTCGCAGACAATCCAAACAAGGACCCAGAAAAAGGATTCGAGATCGTCCATATGTTCGTGGAGGAGGGTCGGACGCTTCTCGGCGCCCTCGCCCTGCTGCCTCGAGTAACTTTCGAGAATACAGATAGACTGAAAGGCTCTTGTACCCTATATTTCAAAATAGCGTTAGAATTACTCAACTGTAAGCGCAAGAAAAGTCAAACCACATACCGTTCGAAAATCAGCCAAAGCATTGCTAGTATCCCTGCCTATGAAAACAGAAAGATCGAAATCGATCAAGACACCCCGAAGGGTCTCGTATGCAGCGGAGGCTTTTCGGTAAAGCATGTTATTGATGCTTATGTCGCGGTGAAGAATATCCGCATCCCACAGGATTTTATGAGCTGATGGAGATGATCAGGAACTGTACCATGATAGAAAGCGCGTAAACGCGCACCTGTAATAGCATCGCGCAAGGCCACGATGACATCCAAAGAAGATTTCCCCTCAATCTTGTGAATGGGTTCACCGTGCTCTTGAAGGAGAATACGGTATAACCGTCGGTCGTGAAATGTCTGCGGTACGACGCACATGCCTCTTGCTTCCGAGACTGTCCCGTACGTCTGGGCGTGGCTGCACATTCCAAGAACGCTCAAGTCTACATTTTCGAGCTGTTGGATCCTGTCGAAAATCTCGTCCTCTCGAGTACGACCTTCCCTTACAAATTGCTGCTTTAAAAGATAGCTTTTGCCATCTGAGCCAGTGACCCACCAGCAGGTGGTGGCTCTGCCGCGCAGACCATTGGGACGTATCCATGGAATGGGATTGGCGGACACAGTGATGGGGTTGTTGGCATGATCCAAGGAAAAATGTATCTTCTTGTGATGAAATGTGACGGTTGTGTCGATACCTAGGCTCTCAAGGTTAGAGCTAGAAATGAGGCAAATAATGCGTATGAGTGACTCGGGAGATTGGTGGTAATCGATCCAGTTTGAGAGTTGGGCCCCGACGCGGTCAAAGAGGAAAAGCCGCACACGCCGCTCAGTGATGAGGACATTATACATAAACGAACGGGTTGGTTGTTGTGATAAAGTTTGACTAGAAGATGGAATTATGAGCATCGTCATGCGCAAAGTAGAGCAAAAAAAATCACCGTGCATAGAATGCAAGCTGACTGAGTACTTTCTTCTCGTACTTATCGTGTACCTCCTCCTCCGTTTCTTCTTCAGGAGGCATAGCACCGCTATCCAAATCATCTTCATTATCCGCAGCTGTTCCGTCTTCTTTCTCTTCTTCTTCTTCCTCCTCCTCCTCCTCGGGATCATCGACCACCTCTTCCTCTGAGTCGTCATCCAGCTCACTATCCTCGCCATCTTTATCTGATTCGTCTCCACTCTCCTTATCCTGAGTCGACCTTTTCCTTTCCTTCTTCTTCCGTCTAATGACCTCTTTCTTGACCTCAAAAACGGTAAGGCACTGGTACCACTTCAACTTTTCGTTTATCTTGCCACGGAAATGAACGCCAGAACCCGTAACAAGAATATCAGGCTTCCCTTTAAGCGTGTCGGAGTTGTCTGTGGAAACGTTTTTGTGGTGTGTATCAAACACTCTGCGAGTTGCCCCAAGACCGAAATGCTGATGAACCGCTTTGATGATTTCGATGAGTGGTTTGTAGAGGTGACTCTCTCTTTTGGCGGGTTGTGGAATTTTGGTCCAGGTGAGTGTTCTTTCTCTATCGTAGAGCGTTGCCCCACTACCCAATAGAAATTCACGGCAGGCTTGGTCGCTGGCGGCATTGCTGAGAAGATGACTGAGGCGAGCGGGGTCAAAGGGCGTGACAAAGCCGTCGAGCTCTTGCAAGAGCACATTCTTCATATCATCAGCAACTTTGATGGTCATGTTCTCCGATGTGGCCGAGGCACGATATGGTGTTTGAACTACGTTAGCAGGCATTTGTGAACCAGGTGGTGTACGAGGTGGGCTGTGGGTCGCTGATACAGGGTTTTCGGAAAACCGTGCAGAGTGACGGGACTGAAGAGACATGTTGAGGAACTGTGAGTGAAGAATAATGAGAGAACTTACATTATTATATTGTTCGTTTTATAGTAAAGCACGCGTAGGATATTGAATCCGTCCTCGAGGTGATCGTGGTTGGTGAATGAGTTGTCATTGTTCCGATTCGCTGTTCGCAACAGCCAAGTCTACACGTGACCGCATTATTCCCTGATTTGGGAGCCCAAGAACTTAAGAAGCCAAAAATCGTTATCTCCTCGAGTTTACCTCGAGTCCTCGTCGAACAATGAACAGCATTTCACAGGGTATGAGATCTTGGAGTTCGTGGTACGAATATGGATAGTTGAGTCAACTCCATAAATTTTTCCTTTTTCACTTGACTGTCAATGTTTATCATTCCAATCGGCTGCCAATCGAGGTTCAACTTGAATTCAAAGATCGCTTCCTATCCTAAACAACCTATGCCGTCTAACCACAATGCTGCAGAGAAGTTGAAAGAAGGCAAAATCAATCGATTATTCTCAAGCAACATTCCTAGAGGACGGTACCCACCTACCACAATGGTTGAAGTATCTCACACGGCTTTGCAATGCAAGTAGACCGATAAGGCACCGATAAGGCACAATGTATCTATTCATCGATCATCTTATCTTGGAGCACGTTTGTCTGTCTCTGAGTAAATGTTACTGATGGGGTATTTTTCTGAGGTGAGGCTTCAATATATGAGTCATCACTCGCAACCTTTGTTGTTGAGACTCCAACCTGAAGTTTAGCGTGTTTTTCGATTTAAACCGTGCCTGAGATGTCACAGACTCTCACTGGGTACCTTTGCCTGATAGATAGCAAATATTGACGAAAAAAAGCAACGTTTCCGTCTGGGTCTGAAGTGGACAATGTTTGGAGAATGATGTTGAGGCAGTTTTGACTCTTTTGTTCTGAAAGTAATTTCCATTTCTAGTAAATACTTCCTGATATGGACACAATTGCCGACTTCATCACGTGTCACCATTTTTTCATCCACAGCAGAATTCCTTTCCACATCTTCAACGGCGACATATCCTCCTTCACCAGCTTTTATGCTTAATCATTGTCTCTTTAAACTATAGTCTATCAAAATGGCGTCATCTAACGAAGCAAGCACCTCAAATACGCAGGTGGCACGGGAAATGCACGCCAACCAACCCGTTTTCCTGACGACTAGGACACCGTACCCTCTCCCATCCCAAAAATTCGTGATACCAACATCATGGAAAAGATTTCATCTCAGTCAGCTCGTGAATAAAGCTGTGGGGCTAGAAAAAGCTGTTCCATTTGATTTCTTGATCAAAGGTGAGCTCCAATACAGTTGATTGGAATGAGATTTTATCTAACCAAACCGAATTCTTGATTACAATAGGTGGTCTGAATGCGGGTGCAACGGGAGAAATGCTCGCCCCAGGGATGACCCTTGGAGATTGGTGCGCTGCCAATGGAGTGGGTGAGGAAGAGACAGTAGAGATTGAGTACGTGGAGAGTGTGATGCCTCCCCAGAAGGTTGGCGAAATTGAGGCAGACGATTGGGTCAGTGGCGTACGAAATGTCGACGGGTTTGTACTCTTTGTTGCCACGTTATGGTTCCATGACTAAACCATTTATTTTGTTTTCTATAGATATGTGATGACAGCCAGCTACGATGGCCGACTGCGTTTATTTGATCACTCCAAAAACTCAGTCATGGATGTACCAGTACACAGCGCACCCATTACATCCGTCTCGCTGATATCTTCCTCAACGTCATCCAACGACGAGGACAAAATTTACACCGTTGCGACCTCATCTCATGATCTCTCTGCTTGCATCACCCAACTCACCATTCCATCATCTCCTACATCATCCAAAGGCAAAAGCTCTAAAATTCTCGCATCATTACACCTTCACACTCAACCCATCTCTGGCGTTGCTTCCAACTCTTCTGGGACCAAACTTTTGACATCTTCATGGGACAGTTTGATTGGTGTTTGGGACACCACCATCCCATCATCCGACGAAGTTCCTTTACCCGATGAGGAGAGCCGTGATAAGAAGAAGAGAAGAAAAATCGAGAATGCATCTGCAACCAATGGAAGGGGCGCAGAGACGAAACGCAAGGCTCCCATTGGTGTGTTGAAGAGCCATGTTGGAAGGGTCAGCAAGGCAGCGTTTTTGAGTGGGGGCGAGGGAGGCGAGGAGGGTAAAGCTGTCAGTGCTGGCTACGACTCAACGGTCAGAATCTGGGATTTGGAATATGGCGTTTGTGAGAGAACCATTGTAAGTTCCTTTACTTTACATGCCTTTGATTGTTCTTTTTCTAATCAACGCTACTCCCCATTTGATTAGTCCGCCTCAGAAAAGCCTTTCCTCGACCTTACACCAGCTCAATCTGGACAAACCTTGCTAGCAGCATCCACGGATCGGACTGTGACGCAATACGATATCCGAGCTACATCTCAAACCCAATCGCTGCAAGCTACTGTCGCCACGTTCACTCATGCTTCCACCCCTAGCTGCGTATGCGTGCCTCCGTCATCGTTTGCCACCTCATCGCCGTCATCTACAACGACTACGGTGAATTCTCATCAATTCATCACTGGTGCTTATGACGGCATCGTTCGCGTTTGGGATATGAGAAATCCCAAGGGTGCTATGGCGGCTTTCAAGACTGGCGAAGGGAATGCTGACTCAACTAACACTGGGGTCAAGAGGACGAAGAAGGTTCTTTGTGTGGATTGGAGAAAGGGACTGCTGACTGTTGGTGGAGAGGGAGGCTTGGAAGTGTGGAAGGTTGGCGAGGAGGCGTAGGCTGTGTATTTGGCGAGAAAAGCGAGCGTGGGGTATGGTGTGAATCTCACTAGTGTTGTGATGTTGTGAAGAAGTTGGTTGATTACCTGGAGGAGTGTGGTATACAAAATGGAATTTAATTTCCTTGCTCGTTTGAGCTCAACCTTTTTGCTTTCAACCTGTATGATGGCTCAGATTTTGTGCTGATTTCTAACAGAAAACGCTTTGAAAACTTGGCCTTACATGCTGGGATGTACACGGTCATCGGGTCCGGCATGATCCAACCCACAAACTCGTTCTCACCACCCAAACCCTCAACTTCACATATCCATCCCAATAAGCCCCTTTTAAATTCCCAAATTGAAGACAAAAATCAAGATATACATAGCGCATCTTCGTCAGAACATTCCAAAGATTCTACCCAACTTTCTACCCAGGTCTCTCGCACTATCCCACAATTCCTATACACAAGCACACGCGTCGCAACCACGTTTTAGGGATGCGTCCAAGATGCGTTCCAACCGCACTTTTTGATCGCTTATTGTTTTAGTCGACATTTTCTCTTCAACTCTGTCCTGATGAGATGGTATTCCCGCTGTGACAACATCGAGGTATATGAGAGGAGGGGACAATGGCATACAAGGATTTGTGGCGCCAGACTCATTACACCTCACTTTGGCTGACTGGTCCTAAATTTAGTGATCGTCGGTGGACTGTGGACTTGACTAGCACTTGTGGTATCTGGTGAAAGGTCACAGACTTGCATGACCAACCGGATATAGGGAACAGACGAAGGACATCGATGTTGTCAATGTTGTCAATCTACGGCACCGCTTTATCCTCGATCAACGTTCCGTACGTTCAACGTCCATCGTAAACTGGCAGCCCAGGTTCAGGTCTCAGGGGAGATGATCCAAAGTGAGTGCGGCTGCATAAGCAATTTATTGTAATGAATTAATTCGTCATCGCGCATGAGACGTCACTGGCTAGGATCGCGTTTAAATGGGTACTTTAACTTGGTTTAGTCGAGGACGATCCCCTCAAAATTGTGAATACAGATACGATATCTGGCTTAGCCCACGGACTCTGAATCGCTCTGCGAGACGCACAACTCGAGCGACCACCGCGGTTGATAATGATGGTATGCGCCCATGTCTGTGCCAAGTCTGTGCTTCGATGGTGTTCCGACGACGGCAACGGCTACGGATTTAAAGATGTGATACAGTCTCATTCATTCCGGGCTTTACTTGGGCATATACGGAGAGAAGCAAACAACACCTTTCAGATGGTGTGGTCGATAGTCAAAGGGGTTATACGTATATGATAGATTCAGGGTGGATATTTTAGGCTTTTGCGGTGATCGATTCAGATTCGGAGGATTCAGATTATGACCGCGCGGTTGACTACGTAGGGTAAGTGCTAAAGGGAGTATCACATCTCCTTTCGACTTTGACGAATACGCGCATCATTAGGTCGGAGGAAAGAGTGGTATTACTGCCGCTGAATGAATATGAATGAATGAATGTGTTCATCATCTATGATATCAATATCGATACCAATATCATTATCACCACGATTGCCAGTCACGGTGGTGTCGAAATAGATGTTTCAGGGGGAGTCAGGGGGTAATAGCTGTTCGACTTTTTGCTTTATTTCTATGGTTTGACGTTGAAGAAGGTGACATCAAGCAAGATGGCTGTCTGCCTATGTCACGTCCACGTCCATGTTTAACTAATGTTCCGTGTGGTGAAGGGGATTACATAGACGGCGTACTCCTAGTATATGTATGTCGCCCAGCTCGAAAGTTTTTGCAGTGGGGTTAGCGCTTTTGGAACTTCACAGTGACAATAAAACAAATTGGCAATGAAGAACAGTAATAAGGTTTAGAATAGTGTGTTGATGATTTGGCTCGATTCCTGTAAAAAGAATCGATCAAGGCGCTGGGACGCCGCCTACTCTGATCCTCTCGCTCGTCTCAGTCACGGTTATATGAGAGTCGCGAATTCGAAATAATAATGATAATCCTCTTCGCAAGTACGTTTTCTTCAGTGCATTATGATAGAAGAACGCTCGGGTATCCCCCCCATGACCGAGAGATAAATATAGCTTAACGTACACCGCTGAGTGAACGCTCGAATTCACGATGGATTCAGATTCGGAGGTGATACGCCGTAGGGAATGCCACGACTCTAATTTTAAGACAAATTCCTTGTTCTCGAAGCGCTACAGGTAACTACATAAAGAAATATTCTCCCCCATTGAGCAGTGACATGAGATGATCTTGGTATGAACAAAAACTTCACAGCTGGGCTGTACTTGGGTTGCTCAGTTGGTAGAAATAGACTGGAAGGAACGCCTGTTATCCCTTGGAGACGAGGGGCGAGCGACGCAATCGCCTTGTAATAAGATAATTAGGAACAAAGACTTTCATATATCAATAGATTGAAGTGCATTATGAACGCACATCCAGAAAATCGACAATCACCGCAGGCTCAGTCCCCTGTGCAGACTCCGCGTTTTGACTAATAACGATCCTGATAATCCGTTGATGGACCTCACTCCCGCCGCTGCCCTTCTCTGTATAAACATTAGGTTCAATTATAGTATGATCCTTCGAATACATAATCATCAACAAGGTGTATCATTCTATGCGCCGGGTCAAATCAAAATAAAGCATCATCAAAAAATACAACACTCAGACGTGACGCCGAGCACATATGCCTATGTCCGGCAAACACCGCTTTGACAATGTAGTCGATGTCAACCACCCTACGGTCGGTGAGAATGAAAGCGAATGCGGGGGGGACACAACCCCATGGCTAGAACCTTCGAAGTCTGGTGAATGACATGTACATATGCCAAGGCAGACAGCCCAACGCTTCGATAATTATATTTATTAATCGAAAGAAAGATTAAGCGTACCAAGCCCTCCCAGGCCAACCCCACAGCTGGTCAACTCAACCGAAAAGCCGCACTAATGAATGAAAGAATTTCCTTGTCGTGGTTTTATTATCTTGCGCCTCCGAATCTCTCAAAACGCATGCAGTGAGAATCAGACCATTGGCTCAACATGCGGTTTGGGAAGATGCCTGGGAGGACACGAAGGGGGGTTCGAAACCGCCTTTGTATCGGAGGGGTGTTGTCCTCCGAAGTTCGTCCCCTCGTCACATGTTGCTCCAACTGCCTCGCCGACAGAAGAAGAGATATGGCTCGAAGCCTATTCGTTGGCCAGAGTAATCCGAGTTTGCATTGTGGGAGCTACTTTCCATCCTTGTTGATGCTTAAAGCGGGGGCTTTTGAGGGGGGTACCCAAGTCCGTCAAGCACCTCTGAAATCTTTCCGGAGTGGAATCAGAGTGGGGGTTCGTTGACCGTTTTGAATATTTTGATGCCATTCGGGCTAAATATAACAATTGGATGGAACTCAAGCGGGGGAATCTCATGCAGTTGGAGGTAGCACTGGACCGAACCGAGATTCAGAAGCAGAACGCTTTACAATTACAGTAAGCGAAGATTTGATCACAGCCAGTGCCTTTTCTAGTTTTTGCTTATTAGTCCGAGTCCGCTTGTTGTTCTTGTTCTTGTCCTTCCCTTTTCCTATCCTTTTCGACTCTGCTTTTACCCTGACCCCGGGTCTGGTTACTCCTCCTTACCACATATCCTTTCTGTTATCAACATCTCTTATATCAACGTAGAACTGAGCTTGATCGTGGTTGCTGAAGATGCCTTGCGATACAACGTACGATCAACATAGGGCGCAGGTGGAGCTTAGATTTTTGGTCATTGGTGGTGGGATTGCTGGTGCGCTGCGTTTGGTTTGACATGCCTGTGAATCACCTTCTGATCGCTCTGTGATTCAGGTCTCGCGACCGCCTATTGTCTGAGGAAGGCGGGTCACCAAGTGCTAGTGCTGGAGAAGGGCGGTGTGGGCGCAGGGGTGTGTATATAACCTTCTCATACTCCTCTTACAATGGGCTAAAGACCTTTAAACGAATAGGGTAGAGGAGGTATACAGTACGTAGAGGACGCTGGCATAACAGCTGACAGTCTCTAACAACCTCACTCTGTTCAGATGTCCGCCCAACATGACCAAGATTCTCTGTAAGTGGGGGTTGGGTCCCATGCTGGCGCAAAAAGCCCGTAAATGTGATCGATTTGTCTTCTATAACGGTATGTCACCTTGACACATTCTTCGCGTTTACACGCACATACGCATCATTGGCTCACACTCGAATCTTCGTCAACAGCCGATAGAGCCGAGCGCATCGGTACGATGATAATGAGCGAAGAATTCTTGCAAGACCTGATTGGGGATCTACTTTTCATCCGTGTACGTGGTTCTGGTTCTATTCTCGGCTGACATGTGCTTACTTGCTTCTTTCTATTGTCCAAATTTCCATCATATAAACTTATAACGGGACTATTGTTATGAATACCTATATAGCATGCCGACCTCCACGAAATGCTGTACAACCTAGCCATCCAAGAAGGGGTCGAATTTCGGTTTAACACCGGGGTGGAGGAGATTGAGTCCGGAGGTCTGGTGCTCAGCACGGGGGAGCACATCAGGGGCGATATCATCATCGCAGCGGACGGATACGATAGCGCAGCGCGAAAGTGGATCGAAACCTGCTCGTCGTCTTCCAACTCATCAGCGAGTGATGAGGATGATCAGACAACTGCGCATCCTGGTGAGAATCTGAACGGTGATAAGCCTGAGAAGCACGTGGCCTTGACCTTCATGATACCCGCCTCCGAGTTCCAAGCCAACAAAGACCTGAGCGCTCTTTTTAATCCCAATGATGTATGTGATACCTGTTTTTTGACATCTTTTCAGCTGTCCTTGTATTTTTTTGACTTCCATTTTGATCTATATCATCGCCACTTCGTTCGACGGTTTCTCCGTCACTTTCATTCCTACGTTCTTTAGGAGCCCCAAACTGACTTGTCTCCATTTTTCAGTGGTTCTCCGCGCTGGGAGAGGGATACATTCTGAACGGTTTCTATCTCGTAAGTGGGCGGTTGTTGATTTCCTCCGAACTGTGGCACTGACTGCAGCGGAACAGCCTGATGGTGATGAGATCACTATAACCCTGATCCAACGTTACGAGTCTGATAGTGGAGATGATGACGATTGGACCGAAACGCGCGACATCGATTCTTATCACCTTGACATGTCTGCATTTGAGCCACGGTAAGCAAGCCTTTTTTTCCTGATTAATTGTTGAGTCGAAGATACTAAGAGAAGTGTTGGTAGGATGCAAGCATTCCTGAAACTCGCCAAAGTCATTTCCTCACGCACGTTCGTGTATCGTCCCTCACCTGAGGACATCGTCAGCGAATGCGGAAAAGTGGTGTTGGTAGGCAACGCCGCACACCCAGTGATGGTGAGAATCCATTCATTTATTCATAGTCTGCGCACTGTTTCAAACAGTGCTCAACCTTGTGATTTCGTGAACTGCGTTTTCTGATACATTTTATATTTGGCTTCATTTATTATTAGCCTGGAAGAAACCATGGAACAGCCTTGTGCATCGAGGATGCCCAAACTCTTGGTCTGTTGTTCTCCCGCATCCAATCAAGAGAGCAGATCCCGCGCCTCGTCACAGCATTTGATGAGATCCGACTTCCCCATTTCTTCAGCACGCTTACCTATGATTACGCCCACCACAAAAACCTCATTGCAGCCAAGGGCGAACCCCAGCTCGCGCGTGACGCTATTCTGCGTCAATCGATGGTACACGGCGAAAGTTGGGAGCACATTGATGAGGATGCGTTTAGATTGGTTTGGGAGAAGGAGTTGGCACTGTATGCGCATGATGCGAGCGAGAGAGTGGAGGATTGGTGGATTCAATGGGGAGCGTTGATCTCGAGGAATAGGCAGTCTGGGCGATTGTCGGTGATTGCGAATATGAGCGTTTCGGTATCGAAAGCGGCGGGAGGGAGTATTGGTGTCCCGGACGGTGTCGTGTCGAGTGGTGGAGGAGTTGTGTTTTCGCCATAGGAGTCGGACGCACGCGGACAACGACAACAAAAACAAAACTAGACTTTGACGATGCGCGATGTGTCGCGCTGTATGAAATCCAATTATGCTTGTAATATCTTGATCTCTCACTCCCTGTTCTGCTGTTGGATTTAGAGTAATGTATTAATTATATGTCTATGTATGTATGTAGTGTTAATTCACAGATTATATTTAAATTTTTTCTTGGGACTTTTAATCGCCCTTGGAATAGTTTCTTGATGGGTGATGATTCGAAAGAACCTCATGTTCCGCTTCGACCACTTCTGATCTGTAGTTTCGAAAATAAAAGGGAATATTCCTCATGGCCGGCTGAAACGTGTGGTGTTCAATGTCAATGCTCATGGGCCGGGACTACACGGATTCGAGATGCATGGCGAGACTCCACACGTCATAACAAGCTGTAGAGTTATCCTGAAAGTATTTTAATTGCCACAAACCGTCCGAGATACAAGCTTTCTTCTGAGCATTTAGCTACGCTGAGTTCGGCGACCTCGGTACTATTGGTAGAGGTCAAGACCCTCTCACGCCTCAGAACTCGCGAAGATTGCGTATCAAAGTTATCATTAAGAAGAGAAGAGGAATTTGAATATGTACTTAGAAGAAGAGAACGAGACGGCCTTACGCATTTTTACAGTGACCTCCGTAGCTACATTTTTGCTGTATAGATGGTATTAGTATACGCTTTGTTGGCATTACGTTCAATACGTCTTTAAGATTCATGAGGTCATTATCAATAGGACTAAGTACTCGATGTTTAAATCGACTCAGAACTCAACGCGAAACAGCGATACACGATAGGTGCCAGTGTGTACTGAATTCGAATCTATATGTCATTACCGTAGGTTCACCAGAATCCAAGCCGCGCAATATGTAGTTGTGTAAGTGAGCGAAAATGGTTGTAAAAAAGGTTTATTTTGTTGTAGATTTATTTATAAAGATATTGTAAAGCTATAGACCTAAAATTCGATGCTGGAGCGCAAAATCATCTGCAGACAAGACCAAGTTCTCTGCCTGACGTCTCCAAATTAATCGATCATTTTCACAATCATTTTTCTCAGGCGCGCTCGATTCCTGTTGAGTTGAGCTCTGAGTCTATTTAATGAGAAGCACTAATGGCAGCAGTACTATCGAGTCGGTACCTTGCTGAGGCTTGTGCGCACTAGTAACTTGTGCAGTCACAAAAATTAGCAGGAAATTTTACAGCTTGTGACAAGTTCGTGAAAATTCCCCACCAAAAACACGAGGCGCACGGGATACTGGTGTACAAGAGGTACTGTTCCACGATAGTACATATTTCTGACTCAGTCCTATGTCCATTGCAAGACACATCCTGGCCGTTAACTTGGCGGACTTGTTAAATCGATTATCTTCCACCCTTGTAGGTGGGCATTAGATCACCTTGGAAGCCCACTTCCTTGCGAGTTGGGAAGACAGGGGCTTTTGGGCACCCATTTTTGGTAACATCACGGTCACGTGACAGACTCGCTTGATGAGAGCCCACTGTAGACAATGGCACTCTATCGCTAACCACCATCATCTCGACTCTGGGCACTGATCCATTACTCCCGTAGCACCCTTTGTACGAGCTATAAAGCCAAAGATTTTCAGATGTGGGTATTCTACGTTTCTACCTTTACTTTTCTAACATGGGTTCTTTACAGCCCGAGCCGCGTTCTGCACATTTTCCTGAGGGTGACCCCGTATCTTCTGTTCGAGAGATCCCTTCTCGCGCTACACCCCCACCCACAAATAAACCCAACATCCCATCTACTCCTCGTCGCGATTCATCTAGCGCGTTAAGCATGGGTGCTGAAGCCATTCCCGAAGCCAGGGCTATTTTGTTGAAGGAGCTGGAAGGCTTCATCGAAAAATTTGCACCTTCTCGCGTCACTCGACTGCTTAATAGATCGCTTTCCAAAGCAAAATGCAAGGCTTTCTTAAATTCCCCAGAACAACAGGCTTTCTCCAACAATTCTTGGATAATTCCCGAGAACCCATCAGCTGAACCTGACCTCTATGAGCCTATCCGACAGGTCGTCGACAGCATCATTTCCTACTTCGGCCTTGCTGAAAGTCGCAAAGTTCATGACACAAGCAAAAAGAGGCTACCGTCTGATAACGTCGAGGCTCTCAAGTGTAGTCCTGATCTTTTCGTATCCGCCTCAGGCCCCCACTTTCGACGCACGCTCGAGGACATACGTTGGTCGCAGTGTCTTACCACAATTGAAGTCAAGCAACAAGGCCATAAGCAGGGATTCAACGATATCATATCCCAAACCGCATACAACGCAAGGTAGATTTTATTAATTTACGCGTTTTTGAAAGCCTTACTCAACCACCTTGCTATGTAGACAAACCCTCACGGCGCAACCCACACGGTCGTTTGTCTATAAGCTTCTCATGACCGAATCCAGGGTTCGGCTGCTCAGTTTTGATCGCGTTGGTGCTCTATACTCTGATTGGATCAACTATCGCAAAAACCCCGAGCAACTCGTCCGCCTGGTTTACCTCGTCTGCAATCCGAACCTCAAGAGTCTTGGCATAGACGAAAGTGTAGTCTTTGAAAACGACAGACTCAAGTTCACCATGAAACGCGATGGAAAGCCGTTTATTCTAACCGCCGATCCAATTCCTCGTTTCCCACCTATGGGTCTTTGTGGCCGTGCTACCGTGTGCTGGTCTGTCCAGGACGCAGATGGCAACCCGTACCTTTTAAAGCAGCAGTTCGTCAACACGAGTAGGGAGCTCGAACACAAGATCTTGGACGACATTCAAACAAAGGAGGACGTCGACCTCAGCGCCATTGGAACCTACGTTTTTTCGCAGGTTTACCGAACTGTGTCTGCAAACAGAGGGATGACCATGATTCCAGAAACGTTCCACGATCGCTACATGTACCGTATTGTCCTCGATGAACACGGCGACACTATCGACCAAGTTGAAGACAAGAGTCGTTTGGATCTCTTGGTGGCCCTACGTGACGCAATTCTCGGTATTTTACTTTATCTTTCAGAACGTTCATTGTCTAACAACGATATAGGTCATCAAAGTCTCTGGAAGCAAGGGATCCTTCACCGAGATATCAGCACCAAAAATATTCTATACCGAATGAAAGAAGATGCCGAGGCGACCCTCCGCGGTGTTCTGATCGACTTCGACCTCGCAATCAATATTCACCGCAAACGCAGCAACCTTAAAGCAGATTTCCGAACTGTGAGTGACATTCTTTGTGTTTGGCTTAAATACAAGGCTAATTGCTTTTATCTCTGACATGCAGGGAACTCGAGCATTCCAGTCTGTCATGGTGCTCAAAAGTTATCAGCCCACAAACGACGCTGGCGTTTTGCTGCCGACGGTTCTCCATGACCACTTGGACGATTTAGAGTCGTTTTTCTGGGTGCTTGTTTGGATCACCCGGCAAAAGCTCCCCGCTGGCGAGGATCCAGACAATTTTATTCCGTCTCTTGAGGTTCGCAAGAAGTTTGAGGCTGAAGCGGCGACGTCTGCGAGCCACAAGCGCGATTTCCTTGATGATTGGGATGAAGATCTTGTATTGCTTCAGCCTGGATGGGGGTCAGTTATCCGAAAGCTCATCTCAAATCTTGCACACTTCTTCCACGACGAATTCATGATCAAGCGAAAGAGCGTTAATGGCAATTTAAAGGCAATGACCCCTGAGGAGCTCGTTTGTGTCTCTGGAGCTCATTACACCACGGTTATCAAATACTTCGAGGATGCTATCGCGAGCCTTAAGAAGGAGATGGAGGACGACAAGAAGAAGCAGAATTCCAACGGGCAAAGCGTACCTCAAGATCATGGTTCCGCGACGCCAAAGCGCTCCCGTGAAGCTGAGCCTGAGGATGCCATTATCGCCACCGACAACATTGCTCCTGAATTTGACGCTCGTGCTACCAAACGCGCACGCACCACTAAGCCTGAGCCAGGTTCCACCAAGCAGAGAGCAAGGTCGACATCGGTTAAATCCAAGAAGGGGACTAGAGGTCAGAAGGTGCAAGAGAACGACAACTCTTTGGATGGAGAATTAAGGGCTGATGCTGGATCGTCGAGGGGCCGTCCTTCTGGGAGTCGCTCAAGGAAGAACTCCTCTAAGAAGGAGCCGCGTGTTGGGTCAAGGGCGTCTCAACGGCTCGCGTCAAAGTCTAGACCCGAGCAATAGACCTCAGCTCCTTTTTTTTGTGTTTCGTAGTATATGATCTATCTTTCTGTTATTTTTTGTACATGTAATTCTGCGACTTCGTACAAGCATCTTTGTATCCTGTACCACATTATATGTTCACATCTTAAATTGCATCGCACTTGCCTATGCATCGGTTGTGAACGAATATTGGAGTCATAAAGTGTTTTATTGTAGTTTGGGCTCTCTTATTCTTAATACAGACTCACTTTCACATTCTCTTACTTTGAGAGGGTGCCCAGGCAAGAGCAGGTATACCGGCAAGCGTATGTCGTGTGAACATCATGACAATGAGACTCAGACGGCACTGGGACGGCACAAAGTTCATGTATGCACGACGATCATAAATGCCAATCACTTCTCCGACTTCCATCTTCCATCTTCTTCATTAAAGAGTATAAACCTTCCAAGTAGGTCCTTCGCCTCCCCATTTCATCTGTTCTACCGCTTGTCTCGTTTATGTTATATTAATATCTTGTAGAGCCTCCGAGGCCCTCAGAATGGGTTCAACGCCTGTTTTTGAAGCGAAGGGCATCTTGACGCAAGAGTTGGAAGGCTTTATCGTTCCGTTCCAAGGCTCGCGAGCTCAAACTCTACTCGACAACACATTGACATCTGATCAGTGCGCTGCCTTTTTCGCCTCCCCCGAAGCCAACTCGCTGTTCTCTGACAATAAATGGACAATGACTGAGACGCCATCCGCCGAATCCGCTCTTTACGAGCCTATTCTATCCATCGTGAAAGCTGTACTTGCCCACTTTGGGCTGAACAACTCGCGTAAAATTCACAACACAAGCAAAGTACGACGTATTCCAACAGAGACCGCCGAGCAACTGAAATCTAGTCCCGACCTCTTCGTATCTGTTTCTGGCGAACACTTCCAGCGTGCACCACCTGGGAAGGAACTGCACTGGTTTCAGTGCCTCACAAACATTGAAGTCAAGAAGGATAGCCACAGCGAAAGCCTCAACGACTTGATAGCGCAAACTGCGTTTTATGCACGG
>NHTK01001333.1:0-10158 GCA_002938355.1 Panaeolus cyanescens | reverse complement strand
GTTTTTTTTTTTTTTGTTTATATAACATATTTGCTCCTGCTGACGTTGAGCTTAGGGAAACATTGACATCCCAGCCACAACGTTCGATTGTTTACAGCATTCTTATGACAGAAAAGAGGGCGCGCCTTCTCAGCTTTGATCGTGTTGGTGTCCAGTATTCAAAGTGGATTGATTTTCGAGAGACACCTTCACAGCTCATACGCCTAATCCATTTTGTCTGTTGCTCTGATCTCCAACACCTTGGTATCGACACAACCGCCATCTTTAGAGAAGATGGCCAGCTTCAATTTACCTTGGAGCACGAAGGTCAACCCTACGTTGTCGTCGCTGATCCCACTCCACGCACCATCCCCATGGGTCTTCGCGGACGCGCGACCGTATGTTGGACGGTCAAAGGCCCCAACGACGAGCCTTATGTCCTGAAGCAGCAGTTCGTGAACGTCTGTCGACCTCCCGAGCACGAAATCCTTGCCGAAATCCAGGAATTCGATGACGTTGATCTCAGCTCTGTTGGGGTCTTCATCGTTGCGCAGGCCTATGGAAGAGTATCGGAAGCACGGGGAATGGTCGACGTTCCACCAACCTTCCACGATCGCTATCTCTATCGCCTGGTTCTCAATGAGCATGGGGACCCAATTGATGACCTAGAGGGCAAGACTCGCATGGATCTTTTGGTCGCGCTTCGTGACGCTATTACTGGTATGTTTCGCGTATCGTTTTTATGTTGAATTCTCTTGCTTATTTGTTATTTATTTAGGCCATTGGGCGCTCTGGCAAAAGGATATCTTGCATCGTGACATTAGCACGAATAACATCCTCTATCGCAAAAAGACCGAGGAAGATACCTCCCTTCGTGGAGTTCTCATCGACTTCGACATGGCTGACCTTATAAATCGTATAGAGAGCAACCACAATGCCGATTTTCGAACGGTAAGCACATCATCCTCACATCCGTAGCGATTACCTACTCAACATATTTCATGTTTGCAGGGAACACGAGCGTTTCAATCGATTTCCGTTCTTGAGAGCTACCGGACCGCAACAGACTCTGGAATCCCTCTTCCCAATATCCTTCATGACCATCTTGACGATTTAGAGTCCTTTTTCTGGGTCCTCATCTGGATTACCAGGGAGAATGTCGCACCTGGCACAGACGTGTCAGCACTTCGAAAGGATATCTTGGTCCGCGAAGACTTTGAAGCGGCAGCCAAAAGCGCTGCTGCACAAAAGCTACTTCTGCTTTACAGATACCGTTTCCTTGGGCTCCAGGATGGATGGGGTGAAGCATGCACGAATCTGTGTATCTCTCTCGGAAAATTCTTCTTGGACCAGTTTACGAGCAAGACAACGAAGTTGAATGGACAGCAGAAGGCAAAGACACCCCAGGAAGCAAAGGCTGAATCTGCGGCACATTACACAGAGATTCTTGGCTATTTTGACCTCGCTATCGCTGCCCTGAAGGAAGAGACTGAGGACACGGTGGTCGCTCCTAGCTCACCACTTACCGATGTCCAAAACTCACGGTCATCTCCTACCTCTGAGCCTCGTAGTCGGGCTATCTCTCTTCCAAGCTCAAAGATCCCTGCCCCTAACTTTCAACAACCTTCACCAACTCGTACGTCGTCTAAGCGTACGCGTGAACCAGAGCTGGTGCCCACAGCCGGAACTTCCCAAACTTCCGTCGCAGAAAATTATCCCAACCCTGATGTTCCTATCGTACCTCCTACAAAGCGCGCTCGTACGATATCGACGCCTGTTCCTACTACTAGAATAACTCGTTCCGCCTCCAAGACTAACTTGGTTAAGCCTCGTACACGCGCTGACCGGAGCTGGTTCTTCAAGCCGTACTACTCAAACTGGTGGTCGAACGACTAGAAGTAACTCTAAGGCTTCCAGATCTCAGCGTAGTACTTCCAAGACCTCTGGGACTCGGGGCCGTCGAGGTGCAAAGTAGCTTGTTTTTGACATCATTTAGTTATTATACCTTATCTCTCTGTATTTTTGTATTATCTTCTTTTCTTGTACTATGAATCGCTTTCCATAACCAGCTGACTATTTTTCCCTTTCTACTTGCAAGAGATATATTTCCACTCTTTCTTTCTTGAATGAATTGCCACTTGACATTAGTAAGACTCACCAATCGGAAGTCTTCAGTCTCTGATAGCCGAAGATGGAAAAAACGTCAAGCTTGTCCGCATCAGCTTTACTTAGCTATAGAAGGCCTGTCTACCATATTCCTTTTAAATTCCATTCCATCTTCGTTGGGTGTTTTTCTTCTGACTCACACAGACATTACCCACACACATATGCATCACATGGGTAGACTACGCATTTGCATTCGAATTCATTGATAAGCCAATTTGAATTCTCTATAAACTTCCTTCCTTATCAACGCGATCGCATACGAGTTCCCTTCCGAGTCTCCTCAACATTGACTCTAGCCGAGAATGTCGTCGAAAACATGGCAAGACCTCGTCGCTCAAAAACGCCTGCACCAAGCCTCATGCATCCCTCCCGCATGGGTTCTGCCCAACCCACCACCCCAGGACGTCTTGAACGTGATAGGCGTGCCCGAAACCTGCGGCTTGCTATCGTCTAAGGAGATTGAAATTACGAATGCTCATGTGGTGGATATTTTGCAAAAGTTGGCTAGTGGAGTGTGGTCTGCTGTGGAAGTGACAACTGCTTTTGCGAAGAGGGCAGTTATTGCGCATCAATTGGTGAGGTTTTGCTTTTTAGAATTGGAGTGATTTAAGTGCTGATTTTTGAGCTGTTCTACTAGGTGAATTGTTTGACTGAGATATTTATTGATAGAGCTTTGGAAAGGGCTGCTCAGCTCGATAAACATTTCAAGGAAACGGGGAAGGTGGTTGGGCCTTTACATGGTAACTAATACCATATTGCCTCTTTGACGAGCATTCGAACTTCTCAACCTTACGCGTTTATACTGACAGGTTTGCCGATCTCGTTGAAGGATCAAATCAATATTAAAGGCATCGAATCGACTATGGGTAAGTTCGGGCTGTGATTCGGGCTATGGACGCTTCTGACTTGTCAATGTCTCCTTTTCATATATAGGATACGTCTCGTGGATCGGACGCGAAGTCACGAAAAACTCCGTGCTCGCAGATATATTAGAGCAAGCTGGCGCAGTGCTCTATGTCAAGACGAATATACCGCAAACTCTGATGGTGACTATTCTCACATATGCATCCTTCATTTCTTTCCTACTCTAACTCATAAAAATTTGTGGTAATAGTGGCCCGAGACGTACAACCATATCTTCGGTCGAACCCGTAACCCCCACAACCGCTCACTCACATCCGGCGGCTCATCAGGGGGTGAAGGTGCCTTAATAGCACTCAAAGGCAGTCCTATCGGTGTAGGCTCAGATATCGGAGGGTAATTATCACCATCATTCAATCATCTCACTTCTACAACTAGCGCTATACTCACTCAGAAACTATCACTCATCATTTACTACACAGCTCCATCCGCATTCCATCCAACTTCAACGGCCTATACGGCCTGCGACCCTCATTCCACCGCATCCCATACGCCGGATGCGTCAACTCACTCGAAGGCGAAGACAGCGTCGTATCTGTCCTCGGACCCATGGCGCATTCGTTGGATGGGATCAAGGCGTTTATGAAAACTGTCGCAGAGGCGAAGCCGTGGTTGAGGGATCCGGTGAGTGTGAGGAAGGGGTGGAGGGAGGAGGAGTATGGGTTGGCTGATCATGGTGGTGCGGGTGCGGATGGGAAGCTTTGTTTTGCGATACTTTGGGACGACGAGGTTGTGAAACCGCATCCTCCTGTGATTAGGGGACTTGAGCTTGCGAGAGATGCGTTGAGGGCTGCTGGGCATAAAGGTGAGGATTCATACTACCACATGTTGTGTTTGAGAATTGTAGGCTTACTTGTATGGGTTTTAGTTATTGATTGGAAGCCATATAAACACGCAGAGATATTTCGGAACGTCGTAAGTCACCACAACCCATCGATATCACAATTCCACACTTTCCTAATTCATCACCAGGACGCCATCTGGGGCGCCGCTGAAAAAGAAGACTACACACTCGCAGCTTCACCCGCGCAAGAACCGCTCATCTCCAGCATGCTATTATCCATCGACGATCCCGAGGGATTCAAAGCCCAAATGGCCCTCCTCGGCACAAGCGTCGCTCCGCCTGTCTTCCGCGAGCGTCCGGATGGGGTGTCAGCGTTCGCTTTGTGGCAGATTCATAAAGAGCGTCGGGTGTTGAGGGAGGAGTATTTGGAGTATTGGAATGCGACGGTGGGTGAGACGGGAACGGGGAGGCCTGTGGATGCGATTTTGAGTCCTGCGGCGCCGTATACTGCGCCTCCGCATGGGTTTAATAGGTGCGGTGTTTAACTTGAGGCTTGTTTGAAATTTTGATGTTGATGGCATTTTTTTTTTTTTGTTTTTGTTTTTTTGTTTTGTTTTAATTAGGAATGCGAATTATACGATGATTTGGAATAATTTGGATTATACTGCGCTTATTATTCCTACTGGTTTAACTGTTGATCCGAGTGTGGATGTTAAGGTGCCTCCACATGAGTTTCATAATTCTGCTGATAAGGCGAATTATGAGTTATGTAAGTGGTTTATCTTCCTTCTTCATATTTCTTTCCTTTCCTTTCCTTTTCTGTTTGTGCGAGTTGGGGTACTAATGCACCCTTTTTTATTCATGAATTATAAACACAGATAACCCGGAAGTATTCAAAGGCGGTCCTATCTGTATTCAACTTATTGGCCGAACATTGGAAGAAGAAGGTGTCATTGCGATGGGAGAAATCGTCGATAATGCGATTAAGAAGAAGAGAGCGGGATCGGAGAAGGCGAATACGAAGTTGTGATTTTGTTGAATAATTAATCATATGTATTTTTTATGATGAAATGGGGTTGTAGGTTGTATAAATGTGTGAAATTCAGTATCGGATTGAACATGTGCATAAATCTTCTATGCAACGATTGAGGAGAGAAGAAAGACAGGAATCGAGTTGATGACGTAGCCGCAAGCGCGTGATGGCGCGCGGTTAAATAGGCGCTAAGGGTGGCTGTGCTGTGTGTTTGTACACGCACAATGATCATGACGTTTGATGCATTGTGTGGTGTACAAATAAACCGGTTGGTGAATGGATTCGTATGGTTTGTTCATAGTTTTCGTAGCACATTGACGAATTGAATATAAATTGGTATTTGTATGCTGAATTTAAATATATTCGAATTAATTGGATAAGTTTAGAAGTCATACACACTGGGAAAGTGCGCCATATCCATGTGCCTTATCGCAAGCTTCTCGAAAGCCCTAGTTGCCGCTCATCATTATATCAATATTATCCTGTCACCAAAATCCAAATTAGCTATCCAAATAACCGATATACATATCAATATTGACACCCGCACTCATACTATGATTTGGCCATGGAAGGCCTGAGTCCAAGCCTGAGGTATCCAGACATGGTCAACATAGTCGTAAGTACGGGGGAAATATGGACAGGTATTGTATATGGGTGAAGTGATATTGATGGAGGTTTCATGTGATGGAACGGAGTATAATTGAATTGATTGGATTTACATTATTTTGATACTACAGAAAATGGAATGCACATATGGTGCAGGAGGGGGCGCTGGTCAGCCCAACTTAAAACTATATTGTAGGCTAGGGAGGCAATGTGAAGTCACACTGTATGGAGAGGCTGAAGCGCCGAGGAATGATGCGAAGTGTCGAATGGAGGTTTCGTTTAATCATATCATGCTTTTGCATGTGGTCTGCGAATGAGTATGAAACGTCTAAAGTCCGAGGAATGTCGCCCAGTGCTGTCGGGCCGTCATGCTATTCATGATAACAAGTATGGAAAATATAAAGTTGATTGTGGGTCCAACGGTAATACGACGCGTTATGAGCGTCCTTTGCTTATGCGATTAGGGACTCCAACGTGGTGCGGGGTTGGAGGCGATTCAATGATGGCAGGGGCAACGGTCAGGAACGGCGGACAATGATGCAATCGGACCATGTGGTGGCTGTGTTTGTATTTGTACACCCCATTGATGAGGTGTACAAATAAAGGCGGCAAACATGACATTCCGCCCCAATTGTAATGCAATGCAATGAAATGAAGTGAATGGCATGTCATAAATGAATGGATGAATGAATAAAAACTATTGTACGATAGTCATTGCATAATGATGCTCGGAGAATTCATAAATAGTGTGCAGTACTCTGTGGTCCTCCCATGCTGTTCGGAGTCGCTTCTCCTTTAACGAAAAATCACAACTCCCCTTTGTTTGCTTGATATAGTGTTCAAAGAGGTCTTTCAATTTTATTTTCTGAGTCTATGAGATAATTTTTTCTTTCATCTACTGGCCGAGTCATAGGATTTCTTCACAAGATAAAGAGGAAGCGTGGAAGCGGACCTAATATGAGTTACCAAATAAAGAAATTAGCCCGAGGGAGTCTTATTGTTCGAACAGTGACCAAACAAATACAAAGTCAGAGAGGACAATAGGAATTGAGGACATTGTCAAATGGCTATCGAACAAAAGGAAAGCAGAGAGAAATGTGGAATCGCTTTGACCTTTTCTCTCTTCCTATTCCCCTTCTCCCTTTCGTTTCCCTTTCCCCTCTCCCTTTTCGTTTTTTTTATCTCTTCGGTTTACTACTATCCCCTATTCGTTGAACGGATCGAAACGCCAACTCAAGTGTAACATAATCATCTATATCCGACGAATAACCACCAACGATGAAGAGACAAACGAATAACCAGCAACTAGCTGTTTCTACAGCTGAAATCGAATCAAGACCTTATGAACTCGAAGTATCACCCCGCAACTCTATCGAATCGGACATGGTCGATGTCGATCTCAAGCAATCCACACCATCAACTTCAACACAAGCCTCTCCTTCATCCTCCGCTCCTTCCCCACAACCTTCACTTAAACTTTTATTTTCGCTGCTATCAAGAAGACACGTATGCCTACTCCTCGTACCTGCCGTCTTTTCTTCATTGGTTTCTGGCGGTATCGCACCTTTTATGACCTTTGTGGTTGGTCAGGCGTTTGATGCCTTTGCGAAATACCCTAATTCACCTGCGTCTCCTGATTTCCCTCCAACAAAGGAAGCCAAGGATGCGCTGCTCAAGGGTGTGGGTATTGCTGCTCTGCAACTCCTCGGTCTGGCTGTGGGCTCTATTGCGCTAGGGAGCGTTACGAGTTCGCTGTGGATCTGGACTGGGGAGGTTAATGTGAGAGCATTGAGGAGATTGGTGTTTAGGAGTATGATGATCAAGGATATGTCGTGGTTTGATACGAATATGGGTTCTTCTGGTGAAGCATCTGACGATTCCAATGGCCCTGTCGGTGCTGCTGGGCATATGGCCAAGTTTTCAAGGTATGTCAAGTTTAATTTGACTGTGTAGATTTGGGACTTATGAGTTTATTATAGAGAAACTGATGAAGTCCGTTCTGCGACTTCACTTGCTTCTGGACTTCTTATTCAGAGCATTACAACGACTATTGCCTGCCTCATCCTCGCTTTCATGCGCTCATGGGCACTTACCCTTGTCATCCTCTCCGCCGTCCCTCTTCTCATCTTTATTCAAGGTCTATCGCAAGGTTTTGCCAACCCACTTCTCGCATACGAACGCGAACAGACCGCTATCGCTGCCACCATCGTCGATCGCGCCGTCGCCGCCATCTCTACCGTCAAAGCTTTCAACGCTCAGACCTTTGAACTCCGTCGCGCCAAAGCCTCTTTTTCCTCGCTCACAGGAGCAGCAAAGAAGCTCAATGCTTTGTGGGCCACCACCTCTGGTCTCTCCCAATTCGTCATGTTCGCCATGTTCGTCCAAGGCTTCTGGTTCGGTGCCAAACTCGTGCGCGACGGTAAAGTCTCTGCTGGCGATGTCATGGCCGTCTTCTGGGCATGCCTCATCGCAACAACGAATTTGCAGATGTGCATCCCCCATCTTATTACCCTCGCCAAAGGCAAATTCGCCATGGTCGCCATGTTATCCCTCGTCGATGACATTCCTTCTGCTTCTGCCGATCGTCCCAAACCGTCTTACCCAATCAGGCATTCCACCGCGTCTTCTCTTGATGCGCCTGTTACTCCTACCACCCCATCTTCGCAATTTGGCATCCTCAAACATGCTTTCCCTTCATCGTCGCCACGCACGCTTAAGAAAATTACACCAACGAAATGCCACGGCGAGCTCGCATTGCATAATATCACCTTTGCTTACCCATCCCGCCCGTCTGTCCCTGTGCTCACCAACGTCTCGCTGTTCCTCCCAGCCCATGAAATGACTTTTATCGTCGGATCTTCCGGGTCTGGAAAATCCAGTGTTGCAGGGCTGTTGATGCGCATGTATGACCCGCAGGAGGGCCACGTCACCCTTGACGAGAGGGATATCCGATACCTTGAGGACAGCTGGGTGCGCGAGCAGGTCGCGTGCGTCAGCCAGGGCGGTGTCGTCGTTTTTGACGGGCGCACTGTGTATGAAAATGTCGTTGCTGGGTTGGGTATTGATTTGGACTGTGATGTTGAGGGTGGATTGGAGGCATTGGTGGGACGTGAGGAGGTGGAGGAGGCGTGCAGAGCTGCTTTGATGCATGATTTTGTGAGGGATATGCCTGATGGTTATGATACCGTTCTTGGAGGTGGTTCAGGTGTTGGATTGAGTGGTGGACAGAAGCAGCGTTTGGCGATTGCTAGAGCTGAATTGAGGAATCCTACTGTTTTGATTCTTGGTTTGTTCTTTTTTCCCCCTTTTTTTCTTTTTTTATTGACTTTTAATTTCCTTATAGATGAAGCTACTTCCGCACTCGACTCTACATCCCGCATTCTCGTCTTTGAAGCACTCAAAAGATGGAGAGCGAACAAAACTACCATCGTCATCACCCACGACCTCTCACAAATCTCACCCGACGACTTTGTATACGTCCTCAAACAAGGACGTGTCGCCGAACAAGGCTACCGCTACGACCTCGAGATGGTCTTTGGCGAGGAACACGAAGACAAGGGCGAGTTCAGAAAGATGATGGACGTCCAAATGGCCACCGGCGGCTTCCTCCCAGAAAAAGACGTAGACCAGCTCGCACCCTCACCCGCCCCCGAAGACGTCGACGACCTCTATGAATCAGACTCTGAAGACGAACAACTCAAGCCTGTTCATCTTAAACACCAATCCCTCGCCATCCGCCCTTTGACTTTTGGCAATTGGATGTTTGATGTTATCGCTGACCTCACTGGAAAACCCACTGCACCTGCACCTGCGCTTCCTCAACCTGCTGTGACCAATAACCGTCCTTCGCAGTATCAGATTTCGAGATTTGTGCCTTTTGAGGCTTTCAATGGTGTTAATGAGGTTCAAGAGGAGGATATGGCGCAGGTTCCAAGACCCCGTCGGCCTTCTTCTATCCACCTTGAAATGCCCGCTACCCCCACTGCAGCCCGATTCAGCCTCACGCAATCCAAACGCTACAGCCTGCCTTTTACCCCCACCAGTGCTACTTTCACTATCGCTTCCACCAACCCCTTCGCTGCGTATTCTTCTGAGAAGGAGAAGTATGTCGAGGAGGAGGATGAAGAGGAGATGGCTTTCAACAACGAAAAGTACGCTGTTGAGATGAGCGGTGCTACAGCACGCAGAGGGAGGGAGCAAACTCAGCAGAGAATGCAACTGAGGAGAGACAACACCCTCGACCTCTCCGTTGTCGTCGATCCTCGCGATAACGCTACCAACCCCACCAACGACGAACCTCTTCCGTCCTTCTTTTCCCTCTCCCGCATGGCCTTCTCTACTCTCCCCTCTAAACCCGTCCTGTTCATCGGTCTCATGTTTTGCTTGCTCAGCGGAGCGATGACCCCGCTCTTCTCGTACCTCCTCTCGCGACTGTTGTTTGAGGTGTCGATTGGAGCGCAGAATGTGTCCGTTATCAACATGTTTGGCGGTATCGTTCTTGGTGTTGCTGCTCTCGACGGTCTCTTCCTCGCTCTCAAGTACGCGATTATGGAGGGAGTGGCCAATTCTTGGGCTGAGAGGGTTAGAGGCGATGCGTTTGCTGGTGTGATCAGGCAGGATCGCAAGCACTCCCGCAGGTTGCACCTTTCTAGCGTACCAAAAGGATATT
>NHTK01001332.1:0-21035 GCA_002938355.1 Panaeolus cyanescens | reverse complement strand
CCCCCGAAACGCCGATACACATTGCGCCGTGGCAATGGTTGCTCGCCTCTTTCTGCATCTTTACAGGTAAGTGTGCATGTTCCTCATATCAAAACACGCTCTCGCTCGTTTGCTGATGGTCGCCTGCTCAACAATTCATTTGTTTCCAACACCATGTGGGGCCACCCCATTCAGCTATTGTGGTCACTTGTGTGTTGTTGAACGTTATTCACAAGCGAAATCAGGAGGCTGAGTATCGCGAGTTGGTGGAGTATTATGAGGAACAGTCGGGCTTGCGCAGGTCTTTGACGGCACTCTATGCTGCGGCGGGTTATTTTCATGCCGGGGAGGATAGTCCTCTAAACACCGTGAATGACTTTCCATATGAGAAAGGCCATCAAGCGGATTTGTACTACCGAAATTAATTCCGTCTACTTTCTCAATACATCAGGAATGATTTCGCATTACTCTGTGCTTCATAACCGAGTCCCAGCGACGTTAGAGGTTTGAGAGTCGGACATCAACATCATCTCTGCAAGAAATCAAATCCCAACGATACATCATTGATACGATGTTGATACTATATGGGCTATTTGGAGGTTTAATCAGTTCTCTCGCCATTTCGCACATTAGTTAGGTTGTAATGCGAAGAATGCCTTTTTAGAAGGTGAAACGGATGAGGCGCAAGGGGGGCGTCAATCAAAACGCCGAGTTAAAAATAGGATTTGGTTCTTTATCATCACGGTACAGCATGATACCCGTTATCAGGTTGTTTTACATTAAAATAGGGCGTGGAATAGTACATAATTATATACTTATAGGTGCATACGCAAAATACATAAATATAGAGGAATAGCGTTGATTGATGTACAGTGAGAGTCGCCAATCGATAAATGGATTTAATAAGTTAAACAGTCTGCAGAGATGCATCAACGCAAGGTCGTGCATAATGTAGAAATCATCCAAGCCCATGTCCAGGGACCAGAGATTGATTATAGATATTTCTCAAACCGATCTACATGAAAAGAAGGGGTCAGTCAGTAAGGGTCACCGAGTGAGAGGAAGAGAAACGAACCATTATTTATCCGCACACGAATATTTGTCGCTTTGTGTAATCTTGGGACAATACCAGTCAAAGACACGTTCAAACTGGCCTCCAAGTTGGTCGTCATAAATGGCGCTACGTCGTCCGGCCTTAACACCACCGCCACAGAGCGCAGTAATGGATATTTTGTATCCGGCTCTCCATTGAATTTTGAACCGCTCCCATCAAGATGTTGATTCCACAACAAACAAGCCTCCAACCGACGCCACTCCGCACTAACAATCAGCCTCCTAGCGTCCTGCTGCGTCATTTCACAAGAATTGGCGTATGGAGATTCACAACGATAATGCAGCTGCAAGTCCTCCAACTTGGATGTATTTTCAGTCTTGAAGAAGAAAGGGAGGAGTTTGTGAATGGGGTGCCGTTCAGATTGGTTGAATGACTGGCTGATGATGAGGCTTTTGAGTGTTGGGAAGTCATCAAAACTACAGAGATCTAGCCCGCCTAATAAAAATAGAGATTAGTACGATGTCAAAAAAAGAGCAAAACACTGACTGTAGTTTAGGCCCATACGCAGCTCCAATGTCTCAATCGATCTGGCCACCGTTGGAATCAACTTCAGGGCGTTTCTCCCATCAACTCCAGTCATGTTCACCGAGAGACGCTTGAGTCCAGATAAATCCAGCCCTGTCGAGGGCCTGGAGAGATGAACCAGCTGTTTGACAGCATCATCGGAATTGAATAGCAGCAATGATTCTATGCGACCCCTTTGACCAAATGCCTCTGCTGATTCGCCCTTTTCAACCTCCGATGGATCGGAAATTGAGACTGGAGTGGGTGATGAATCCCGCGATGACGCTTGGTCGGAAAGGTTAACTGAAACAAGGGAGAGTTCTCGCAATGATGATGACGATGATAGCAGTTCCAACGGGAAGTCCACAGAATCTTCAAGATTAAGGCAGGTAACTGAGCGACGTTGAACGACGAGAGCGACGGTTTCCTTGAAATGAGAAGAATAGTTGTCCCAAGACTGGAATTCAAAACGAAGTGTGACCTTCTCAACACCATGCACGCTGGCCATGATTTGGCACATGATATCGCTGTCGATGGAAGGGGTGCGACTAGTCAGGACTTCTGTCCAATGTTGTGAGTACTTCTCGTGGTGCTTTGCCAACAGGCGAAAAATTGGGGGGCCGAGTTCCATGGTTCGTATGTATGATCTGATGTAGGGAGAACGCTTCAAAATACGGCGCCATGAACGAGTAGAGCGATTGATAGATGGTATGGGCTCCATAATCCGCATCCCGAGGAAGAGGTAACGTCGGCACACGAACAAGAGAGGTTTGGATATCAGGGAGAATTGCTTCAACTGCTTGGTATCCCCACGGTGATAATCCAGAATCATGCAGAGAATTTCAACTGGAAGGTCGTTGATCCCAACCATGACGAACGTAAGACTGCAAACTACATTCAAGAAGAAGTCAGGACTTGAGGCAGAGGTGGTACTCAAAAACTTACAAGGTACAAGAAAAAGTTGACGAAGAAGGTAGGTGTTAAAGAACCAGCTTTGGATAGAACGGAATGGGAAGGGTAGTTCACTGAAACGAGTGATGCCATTTAAATATACTGGTGTTGCATTCCGTGGTTTAACTGCGTGCACGAGTTCCGCTACATCATCAGGTCAGAGTCAGCAAGCGTGAGGCAGTGAACCGGGCCATCAGGAAGTTGATTATCCCCTACCGGCGTTTCAATGACGTTGACACACATTCGCCAGGGGCTGAAGCAGGGTGTCACTGCTAACAGTCACTAGAAAGCGGATCCAAGGGTTGAGACAGCGCAGCAATCCAAAAAAGGACCATTAATAGAGTTCCAAGCTGGTTTTGCTCTGGGCCAGTTGGCATGATGACGGGGTCGGGAACACCACAGATGTGAGGTTGCAGCGTTCCTCCTGGTACGCAACACTTCTTCGAAACATTCACAATTTAGTTCCGAAAAAAACCGTCATCTCAAGAATGAGCCGTTGCAATGCTCTATTGATTACTTGTTTAATATCGTCAGTTCCCGTGAAGAGCAGTAAAATCACGAACAACATTACTGCATGAATGTATAGAAATTGAATTCGACTTCAGAAATATCATGGAGCCGAATGTTGTCGTTTGAGAGACGAAACACATCCTCAAGAGTCATGAAATCAATGAATTTGACGCTGAATGATATGCGAGCTGTGTTAGAGGTGGAGGTTTCGGTCAAAATGGCTGCGATGAACCCAGGATTGTTGCACAGCCGAAATCGGACTTCTCCGACCGGGTCGGGTGATGGCCACTCTGCCGCACACCCGCACAGGGATTGCACAGGACCTGGGGTCAGTATGCTGGGCCCACTTCCGAGAACGATAAAATATTTTACTTCATGCTCGTAAAAGAAAAGTGGTGTGATGACTGTGTGATGTGCTTTTTTACTCATTCAATGGCGTGAGCCATCGGATGTTCGCAGAAGCCTAACCACGCATGAAACGCAAAGAAAAATATCAGATCGGGGTATGAAAAACATGATAGTCATAGATATACAGTAAGTATCCAGGTGTCATGAAGACAGACCGACGTCTGCCGGGTTGTCCATCTCATAAGTCAAAATTCAAACCTAGACAACATGGTCCATAGACCATAAACGTGGCTTGTCTTGTCATCAGTTGTTGCAGGCTTTAATAAGTAGAGCCGCGAGGTTTCTCAGCCTTCCAACAGGAAGCATACCTGATACGACTATTAGAGAACGATCTCATCCACCATCACAGAAACACTCACATGTTCACTCGATCTATGGCTCGATGAGGGCCTTTCCTCATTCCCAAAACATCCATCCGGAAACCAGCTTTGATGAATCTGTGAGGGCCAACAAGTAAGTATAATGATGAAAACACATCGGTGATGGCGACTAGCAGTCATCCGGAACTTACACTTCATTGTACCAAGGATTACGAGCAGCAGAACGAAGAAGCACGAAACCACCACCTGATAACACGCGGCGGAGTTCCAGCACTTCCTCCTCCACCTCCTTGGAGCCAGGTGAAAACCAATCCAGGTGGTCCATGATGACAGCTCTTGTGATCGAGCGTGAATCCAGACCTCTCAACACACTGGAGCACACAATGATGATTACACGTCAGTGATGTACAACGTCTGTGAACAAAGATTCAACGCACTTGATGATGGAGTCAGTGTGAAGTCTAAACGCATCCATGACTTTGCCATCGTCTGCCCGCAAAATGTCAAAGCCCCGTTGTGTAAGATAATCAGGACATGATGTGGGCGTATAATGTCCTAATAAGCACTGAAATATCATTAGCAAATGTTGAAAACTCGCAAGAGGAGGAACGCCGGATCTCACCAGGAGATAGTGATATGCTCCATCTTTGAAAAGATATTGTGAAGGTATGGGGTTGAGCGTGTCGTGGATAAAATTAGATGCAGTGCCTTCGTTCAGGAACATTTGCCTTTGGTTGATGGGGACTGCGATATGACCTCAGTACGCTCCAAAAGTAAAGTAAAACTGAGAAAACAACTCACCACCCAACGCATTCCACAAAAATACTGGAGAATTCAAGATGCGGACGAGAAGACCATTCAGAAGCACAGGCTTCAGCTTCTTGCTCCAAATTTGCTCCTGCTCCTCCAACGTTTCCGCCTCACACATACGTTTCACGTCCCCTGATACGCCAGCAAGCCAGAATACCCATTGTGCGAGGCGTAAAGCAAGGCCAGAGTATCCATTGAGGTAAAAAGAGCTTGATGGGTCAAACGACGAGCTGTTGACTCGCCAGAATTGGTAACACGCTGAAGAAATGAGAGGTGCGATTTTCGAGTCCAGGAGTTGCCTAAAGGATGGGTGCTTTCCTTCTCCGAACAGGCCGAAGAAATCGGTGTAAGGTAGAGACTGAATAGCCGCCAACTTCAGTTCAAGCAAATGGCCTTGACTGCAAGAGAAAAATCAATATGGTGAACACATGGAACAGGACAACGCGCAGCCCAAAGCTCAGGCAACTACGGTGATGACGGAGCAAACTTACCAAGGGTTCATGTCCACGCAATGGATTCTCTTTGGCTGGGCGGCGATGGCATAATGCAAAGCATTGTCGCCTAAAATAAAATAAAAACAAAAGAAAACGGAAAAATAAATAATCAATTTAAATTCTCAGACCGTGACAAAAATTATGAAAAATCAATGCAGAAATCAACCTACCTGCCGAAGTAATGACAAACATAGAATCCCTGTCCGTTAACCGCAAATGTCGCATATCTTCAGCAGGATCTTCCTGTAAGATGGGCGCGAAGATTAATAAAAATCGTGGTTACGAGCACGTTGAACTTGCCCAAGTGAATGAATAAATAAACGTCCTAAACTCCTTGTGGAACGGACTCTCATAATAGGGTAGCCGCCAAGGCTATTTGCAGAAAACAAATGGTTGATGGGTGTCAGTATCCAAATAAGCATGGAACATCCAATGAGAGTCCGCACCTTCTTGACTTGATAATGGAACGAGCTGAGGGGCGGCACTATGTCAATGAGTGTCTCTTTAGCATGTGGCTTTGAGACTGTGGAGGAACCAAGGAGTGGGGAGCCAATCTCCAGGGTGGGTATTGAGTTGGCCAACACCGGAGAGCTAGAAGCCAAACTTCTAGGTGAACAGTTTCCAACTGTATTACCGCCCTCCACTTCAAAAGCATGTGTAAATTGAGACGTATCGCAATCTCGGGGACGACCAAGCCAGATGTAGTAAGGGCTGATAAGACGCAGTACATGAGCGTAAATAAATTTGAGACGGGCGTCGTTCACCTACATTCTGACGATAAGGGGAAGTACAAAGCGATTACGGCCATTATAGCTCTTGATCTACATATAAACCCGTTTCAGTAAAGAGCGTTTTAAAAAGAGACAACGGCAAAATAGTCACCGTTCCAAATTTGTACTCCAGATAATCACGACGAGCAGGTCCGAGGTGGACGGCATCCAAGTCAAACCAAATTTGCCAGAACCAACGGCTCAGCCATCCACAGGTTTTGTCTTCACCCCCGATACTCTGGGAGTGAAGGGATGGATTTCTACCTGACGTGTAGAAGTCGACGACAGAAACCAAACCAGTTGATGACCGGAGGACAAAATCAACGCGATCCAAAAGGTTGTAGAAATTTGGGATCATGGATAGGGAGTAGCTGAGAGTAACCAAGTCGACGCTTCCTTGAGGATTTGCACCTTCCTCCCAGGAAGGAAGAGTGAATGTGCTGGCATCCTGACACAAAACGTGAACATTGGTCCAGCCACGTGTCGCAAAGCGTTTCCGTGCAACTTGGAGCAACGGTTCGCACAGGTCCACCAGATAAATGGCCTCAAAGGACGAAATTGGCATGAATTGGTCCATCATCTCAATGTTATAGCCTGATACAGTAAAATGAGAAACAAAAATAGCTTGTTCTGGCGAAAATAACATACCTGTTCCACCTCCAATGTCAACCCATACCAAGCCTTTCTTTTCCGGGAGGTCCTTCTGCATTAACTGCATATGGGCCGCAGAAAGACTGAGCATGGTCTTGCGACCTCGCAAGAGACCGTTTCTGGTCTTGTCATAAACTTCAGCTTGACCTCTGCACCTCAACAATCAGAAGGAAAACGCGACGATAAAAAAAATAATCCATACTCATAGAACTTCTCCAGAGCTGCACGCTGATCTCCTTTGTCCCCTAGAGGAGCGATGAAGCAATGCCAGATGAAACGAAGGACTGGTCCTGCATGGAAGGCAAACGGAATTGTAATCGCAGTCACAACCAGTCCCAATGTTACAACTTGGGTCCACGACAGAGCAAATCTTGAAGGGAAGTATAGGAGGCTGAAGTCTCTGTAATGACGTTCAGAAATGTAATGTAAATGTTAAGAAGACGACTTGACTCACTGCAGCCAAGTCATGGCAAGTAAGGCGATAATGGGCCCAAGGTTGGAATTCTGCAACCCATATACCAGAGGAATCGCGCAGGATTTTATCGTCGTTTGTCTATCATACGCATGACGAAAAGAGGACACAGAAATATGCAGAAAGAGGGAAAAAACCAATTGAGACCGCACGCACGACGTCGGTTGCACGCACGTGTGCGAGCACCATTGGTTGTTGTCCCGACAGTGGCTGCACGAACGAATAGACTAATCCTAAATTTCAAGGGTTATTATGCATTTCCGTAACCGATAAGAATGCCAGGACGCAGATATGGGTCTCATGCACCCTTTTGTGCGCACGTTACGCGGCAGGTTGGCTTTTGGCTTTGAGGGGGCGAAGCCTACAGCTCGGTGATTGCTTGAACGGCCCCTTAATGAACGTTCCTTTTATCTAGCTTCTGACGCATATCAGGAACATGATCATGGTAAATAAAACATTGCTCACCTGTGGCAATACCCTTCCACGATTCGCTCGTCGAAACAGATGCATGGCAGGACTTGACTGCTTCTCGGGCAAATCTCATGCCAATAAGGTGCCGATGCATGCCTATCTGTAACTAAAAATTGTCCATTTCATGAAATAAACTCCATGTAAGTTGTTTGAAAGAGGTGTATTTGGATCTAACGTCAAGTTGGAAATGAAGGACGTTGTCAACTGAGAAGAGTGTTGATGGCAGCCGTGACAACAAAGCAGGCTGATGTAGCGTTATGTCACACCGTGATAATGTAACGCCGACATCAGCAGCTTTGCAATTCGATTTCTCTTCTATCACTCTTCAGTCATCCAATACATCTTTGAATGCCTTCAAAATCGAGGAAAAGAAAGGCGCCGATACCAGAAGAGAAATTATATGAAGTAGGCAAGTAATCAATATATCATTTTCTCTTAGGGGCCAGATGAACTTGAGCGCTAATCTACTCAATGTCAGAGGTTTTGACGAAAGCGAGAATAGTTCGCATACCAGAAAAAACTATATCTAGGAATCGTACTACAAAACACAAGCTTGAATGGGTAAGATGGGTTATAGGTGCTATGTCTATAAATCCGACGCGTTTTTAGGAATACTTCGTCAAATGGGTTGGTTATGATTCAGATGAAGATAGGTGCGGGTTCCATTCTTCATAGCCTTCAAGAGTAACGAAATATTCAACATTAAAACACATTTTTAGCTGGCAGCCACAGGAAAACCTTGTTGAAGCACCAATAATTCTTGCGAGCTTCTGGGAAAACGCCAAGTCTAACTTACCAGAGGGCTTTAAAATCCGTGTTGGTGCTGTCGTTGAACCAACCAGGGCATGGATCAGTGAGTTCAAACCTTATGATATTGAAAGCAGAACATGAAAACGGTCTTTGATGCTCAGAAGAACAACGAGAGTTATCCAGGCGTGCCCAAGTCAAAAAGGTCTGTGTTTTGAACTTTTTCAATTCCTTCGGTCTTATTACTAGCTTTGACACCGTTTTACCAGCCCCGTAAGAAAAAGATGAAAAAGGATAAACCCGAAGCCGCTGTCGAAAGTACTTTGCCTGAGGAACAGATCCATCCCCAGACAGATGATATTCAAGCTATCGTGGATCCAAACGCAGAGACAGAGCCGAAGCCGAAGTTGGTGGCGGTGGCGGAGGAGGAGGAGTCGATTACACCACCCGTTCAGCCTACCTTTGTTATACGTGAAATCCAGCTTAACCTCAAAGGTCGTACGATCAATGCAAACTTAGCTTCTACGAAACAACCAAGGGACGTCGATTTGCCCGCAAGTGAGATGCTGCCGAAGGAGTTGGTCATTGCAGATGGATTCGATGTTGCCCAGACCTGGATACTTGACGCGTCCTACCATATGTCCGAAGCTAATGAGTTTCTTTTTCTCCAGCCTGGTTCCAAGGACCAACTTCCAGAGTTTGAAATACTTTTTCGATATCTGGTCAAGCACCAACAGGTATGTCGCCGCAGGAGAGTTATCTTACCAGAACCAATGACGTCATCCACTCTGTTAGGCTTCAATTCTCCCAATTCCTGATGTTCTCGACTCGGACGCGATACTCGGGCATCACTTCATCATCCCATTCCATGACAGTTTCGACAGAATTATTCGACATATCGTGAAAACTCCGACCGAGATACTGAAATGGCCCGCACCCAAATCAAGTCCTTGCTTCCTGCTCATTCCCCTATTCTTTTTAGTTGGACGACAGCCCCCAGTGCACTCAGATTTTCGAGGACCTTTCAGGGGAACGACGGCCTCATATCTTCGCTCTACGGTAATAGGCGCCTCCATTCGTCGCTGGAAATCGAAGATAAAATTAGACCGATGGTTCGCCCTTGGCCTGAACATCCTTCGAATCCCAACGGATATTTTACAGTGGATTTCCAGGGACCCTCCCAACAGACAATTTCTCATATGGAACGCATTCGGGCCCACTTCAGCTGCGAATGGCACATACACACCATCGACGGAATCGGTCTTCGAGACTCACTTATTATCTGCAGTTCTAAATGGACTGGGGATGAAAGCAGCCTCGAGGGAGGATCAGACCCGAATCGTTTTTATCCATGCAGAAGCGTTCTCGTGCGCAGGTATTCTGGCTCGATTGACCGGCTTGAAGAATATCAATTTTCCCTCAATGATCACGATCTACTCCTATGGCAGTCGAAATGGTGTTTTAAGTGGCGTCGAGGAGGTTTATCCCTGCGGTTTGCGTTTCTCCATCTACCTGATTCCTCAAACTCATCGATGCTCGTTTTTATTGATTCACCAGGGGGAATCGTCACGTTTACTCCACGAGCACTTATCGAAGACTGTTATGCCGCAAATCGTCTTATTACCGATCTGGGGAAACACCCGCTCTGGAGTTGCTATGTTCTACCGTCGGTACTTGGCTCGATGATCAACATGTGTGAGCACGGAGATGAAGAGATGGGTAATGGTAAAACTAGGTAGGCAATACATCTTGTCTTACTCGCCTGTTTACGAATTGGAATCGAAAACTGACGGATTCAACAAGCGCATTGAATCGCATGTTCAAGAGAATTTCTGCAGGGGATATTTCTCTTGTGAATGCACCTCCTTTCGGAGAAATCTCCTCTTGGCTTTGCAGATATCGTGCCGTCACCCCGCCATCACCCGCTCGAGCGCAAAATTTAGCGCTCTCATCACTTCCTTTGTCACCCGATACTGACATCCTGGACGAAATCTCAAAGGACATATTGCACATGCAGCAGCAACCAACCATGATGAGTCAGTACAGGCGATATGTGGTTATAATGGGTGAATCAGAGGCGAAGGAGGTCGGTGAAAAGCGGCGCAAAAAGGATGGAGTAAGTCATTTTATCTACTGCTGAAATCCTTATTTCTGACCTAGCTCGCACTCAGGCGGAGTGGATTCCTCTTTCTCAATTTCAACTTGGAGACAATTTCTTTTCCTGAGCTCGAGAGGTAGATCGGGGATTCGATTCATCTGCTTCTGTTATCTGTAACATTTCCTGATACTTAAACTGTATATAACCATATTAAGAAAAATTCAATCCTTCGTCACTACCCATAATGCACAAGGTCCAAGCCTCTTATGAGGCATAAGATTACCGTTCAACTTCCCGACAATTGACCATTGGTTATCGATCGGTCTTTGCCGAGCCTTTCCCATGGCCACATACCGACCAGCCAACCGCAAAGCGCGTCAGGTGAATTGGTTTTTCCTTCTCAACACCAGACTCCAAACCACCCACCACTGCGCCCCCAAAAAATCATTACGTCTTAAGTTGTTACGTAATGATTTTTTGGGGGCGCAGTGGTGGGTGGTTTGGAGTCTGTCTCAACACAACATCCTGATCACTTGCTATAGTTGTGATCCCATTACGATTGCNCAGACTCCAAACCACCCACCACTGCGCCCCCAAAAAATCATTACGTCTTAAGTTGTTACGTAATGATTTTTTGGGGGCGCAGTGGTGGGTGGTTTGGAGTCTGTCTCAACACAACATCCTGATCACTTGCTATAGTTGTGATCCCATTACGATTGCTGAAACTCACAATAACGAGGATTTTCTCCTTAAACCTGGTCAAAGGGACTTTAGGATTGGAAACCAAAACCATCGTCACGGTGTCTGTCGTTATTAGTGGGATGGTCACGGTTCACCGGTTTACCGTCCTCATCCATCTACTCTTGTTCTGAACTTTTTCTTCTTGGATCTTTCTGATCTCGGATTTATGGCGCACCTATGTGCCCACACCGCCGGGTGCGAATGGAGACATTGAACTGAGCGTCGACCATGCAAACTCACGGGAATTTGCAAGGTGAGTGCACTGACATAACACGTGTAACTAACCACTCATAAGGCTTTTAGTCCCTTCTTCGGTGCTTTTTTCTGACTATCCACAGTTTTGAGATGCCTGAAATGGAATCAGCCCGCACATCCTCCATCGAGAAACCGGTAACTAGTCAGCAGACTCGCAGAAAACGCCTCCGTTGCTTACTCGAAGAATGTAGAAAGCACACACCAACAAATAAGCCCCTGCGTGGTTTTTTCACTCTGTAATAAATAATGACAGATGTCGAAATCTCTGGTTTCTTCTTTCTTGCACTGGCCCTTGAGGATCTTTAACCCGTTGGTGCTTCGTTGTCAATCAGCTTTCACCCAAGCACTTGCTTTTGCGGCGGAAGGTAACGCCAGGTGCGCACTTTTGACATCTCATCCAAGGAAAGATGAAATAATAACCATTATTTTGCCCAGAGGTAGATGGTGTTGTCTGGGCGGACTTGAACTATGTCCGACCTGTTTTCCTGGCGCTGCACATCTCGGGAGGGCTAGTCGGCATGCCCATTCTCGTCGCAACTTTCTTGCTGGCAAAAAATGTCGCAAAGAGACAGCCAGTCTTCGTTGGCTTTTGCATCAGTTGGATCGTGTATTCATCTATCTACGTCCTTTTGTGAGTTTCAATCCGGTATTGCTACCAAAATGGTCCGTTTAAATTAACATCGGCTCCTCCAGAGGACATACCGGAAAGCCTATAAACCCAGCGATGTGTTATATTCAAACTGCGTTCGTGTTAGCCGCCCCACCCATGTCAGTTTATCCGCCCCGTCTTTCATCGTTGGCCTGTCGATTGACCCCCCTCATAGGACGGCACTCTCTACGGCCCTCGTTGTTTTCAAGGTGAGGTTTGGCCCCGAAGTTCTTGTCGTACATCTTGTACTGAAGAGACATTCTAGATATGGTGGACCTATAGAACGTCGCAGAATACAGAATACCGAAACAGGCCCCGATGGCTAAAGATTCTCAGCCGAGTTCTTGTAAGTTGGATCGATTCATTATCCTCCATCGTAATGCTCATGTTGCTTATGTTCACAGCTCTTGGGTGCTCCTTATTTTATCTTTGCAGCTTACACCGCGGTTTCAATTGTCGTAAGTTGCCAGTCACAATATTCACGCCGTCGGAGCAATAACTTGAATTCAAATTCGCTAGTTACAAACAATTTATCCTGGAACCTTCGATGCGAGGAACGGCATTTATTGTACAGCTTACGGCGTGAAGGAGTGCGTTATTGTCGCTTTTTTATTTTATCTTTTATTCAGCGGAACCCCCTAGACGTCAGTGGCTCATTCCGATCTTCTGCATCGTGTGCGTTATTTCGATGATGCTATTCCAAAGTCAGTACTAGTCCAGGTTCACTCCAAGTAAATAATGCGCTAATTCTCACTGTTCTCTAGCCCTCTTTGTCATTCAATATTTACAAAATCGTAAACGGCTCGTCCGAAGCTTTCCACTCCTTGATAAATCAACCTCTCGAAGTCTTGTCATCCGTATCGGCCTCTTCAACCTATATCTCTTTGTTAGCTTTGGGTACGTGACTTTTGTCCCCTTGTTGACCTCGTCAGCTTATCTGTTAACCAGAACGGGGATTCAATTTATAATCGGTGCTCAGAGCGCTTGGCCGTTCATGATTCAGGCCGGCTGTGAGTGGTTCGCATTTTCTGATCTCTTTCTATTTTCTTATCATAAATCAAACCGGTGCAGTACCACTTGTATGTTTCCTCATCTTTGGCACTCAAAAAGACGTGCTTGTCGCATGGAAGATATTGCGCGACCCGTCAACAACTGTCCGAGCCAGTGGGACAGGCAAAAGCATCAGCATAACTTCCACTCGCAGGCCACCGCCCGAGTTTTCAATGGACGCGTACCCTCGCAAATCTATCAACATCAAGGTCCATCAAACCTCCGATTTTCATGTCGACAAATACGACGACACCCACATCGTTCATCCTTATGCGACCAGCGCGAAAGCCTATGCGTATGATCCTGAAGAGAACATAGGTATTCCGGTGGAGTTACCGAATCACTACGATTACCAGCAGATGCGCCGGTAGGCCTAATCTGAATTAGACATTTCATTTTGTACCATAGTCATTTTGTGTACCTACGCGGGTTAGTAGGTGTATTCATTCACTCGAGGTTTCACGGGCCTACCAGTAGTTCTGCGATTTAAGTTAAGCTAACACACTGGGAGAGTTCTGTGTTTGCTGTTTTTATTGGCTATCCATCTATTCCTATCCCTTCGTCCTCCCTGAAACTTCAGCTTGTGGATCGTCTGCAATGGGTCAACGGTAAAGCGCTCGTTTCGCAGTCATGGGTACCTTTTTCACGCTGATGTCCATGACGAGGTTGTATGGCGTTGGACTTGCGAAAGGGAAGAAGTTGAAACCAATTATAACCCCTACTTGAGGTCGAGTGAATCACGAAGGTCCGAGATCATTAGCTGTACGAGGGTGCCTGAAGCATCATGATTGATACATGGCGCTGTGATTAGTGGTGATTAGCGTCGAACCAGCTTAAATGCATAAATAACAAAAGAGCTCTCCGTTAATTCTAAAAGATCTTTTCACTCAGCTTTGGTGTCCTCAAATATGATGAAACCCAGATGATACTACTCACTTGTTGCGGTGCCTTAGCTCAAAGAATTTAAAGGCTCACTACCTCAAACGAAAATGAATACTACTATGTACAAAATACAGTGGATTTTGAATAAATTCAAATAAGTAAATAAATAAGTAACTATCCTACTACTAAGTAAATAAATTAACAGAAATAAAGAATACAACTAGAATCGTCGCCTCGTCGGACGGCTGCGCGCCTTCAGCGCAGGCGAAGCGGGAAGAGTGGTGGAAGCAGAAGGTTTGCTTCCTTTCGCCCACGCGTTGATTTTATTCGGAGTCCACTTCTTTCGACCACTTCGGCCAGCCTTGGATGCGAAAGTATGAAGGGCCTGGGAGGTAAGTTGGGTCGTTCGGCCCCTTGGGGGCTTTGGAAGGGTCATGGGGGGTTTCGCCTTCAGCATTTTAGTCTTAGAAGCTCTTGGGGGCTGAATACGGCGAGGCGGACTTTGGTATGGAATTTCGGAAGAGTTGCTCGAAGACGACGATGATGATGAGCTGGGGGCCGAAGGTGATGATGACGAATAGTTGGATGAGGCCCCATCGTTCATCTCCACGTCGATGCGAACTGCCACTAGTCTTCGCTGAGGGGTATTGTCATCGGGAGAAAGGGGAGGTGGTAATGCCTGTGAATCTTGTGCTTGGCTAGCTCGAGATCTTGTGATGTAGGTGGGGTCCTGCTCAGCAGTACTTGGCAAGTGCCCTATCCATGTATTGTTGAGGTCGCATAGCATTTCAAGGAAAGGGTATTTTTCGTAGAGCGACATTCGAATTTCGTGGTTGAAGGATTCTGATGTCAGAATGGAGCCAAGATGGATGATCGCAAAAGTGGGATGGATATGGGAGGTTATCTTGGGAAAGTCATTGAATGGGTAGTGATAAACGTCGACCGTTTGTTGCCCGTCAGATAGCTCTCTTTGACGTGTTAGGTAGACATCTTCCATGTCTTGCAGTGGTAAGAATGTGTATTGGAAGGTTGGTTCCTAATATTACAAGCGTCAGAATTGCAGACTATAAAAAGATCATATCAAACCTAAGCTTACATTGTTGATAGGGAATTGCCCTCGCCCAAATGGTATTACTCTTCCAAAATATTGTTCAACATCGGATGGTTCTGGGAGTAAAGCCCATTTACGTTCCTTGTAGAGTTGATGAAGGGAAGCTCCACCTGTTGGAACGCTTTTCAGTGTTGTGAAAGACCAAAGAAATGGATGAGACTTACAGAAAAACACATTCCGTCGCGTATCAAGGTTGAGAGTATGCTTTTCCTTTTTCCAGGACCACTCCAAAGCTCCTACCTGTAAAGTTGGTTAGCAGGCATGTACCAGTAGTTGAAATTTGCACAAACCTGTCGCGAGTTATACGCGTTTGTTCTCTCCATAACATGAGCAACTTCGATGGCGTAACACCTGGAACGGTTTTCAATAAGACAGCGACGACCGTTGGGGTCGGCTGTCTCTGCACGCTGTATCGCGGCAAAAGTGAGTGGTTCGATGTAAATTGTGTTAGAATCCATAGTGTAGAGGTGGTTGTGGTCGTGGTTGGGAAGAAAGAACAAGATGCAGTGGTCCTGAACATAATTTAAATAATCTAACAACACGTGTGGCCACCTTTGTTTAGTCCATTGTTTAAATTCAACGCCGAATGCCCGGCCGGAAGCAATTTCATCAAACGGGCCAAGCCCCAACGGGCCCAATATTTCCGAATTAGGTCATGTGGGAGAGATAATCCTTCCAGTGCAACAATGGATATTCATCGTTAACCATGGAAATTGGAAGAAGTACCAATTCAAGGCCCCATCCCAATATTCAGTGGTGGGCTCAGGGCTTCGATCAACGGGGCTATACACTCAACACAATGAAGGCCCACCTTCGTGACTATTCCCAGGCCATTGTTGCAAAATCTATATAAGAGCATGGTTCAGTGAACATCAACTCTCAATCGTATTCCCCTCTTGACTCTCATCCTCTCATGCAGACAGAATTGAACGTCGAAGCAACTCCAACTGGACGGATTGTTTACCAGACTCCCGACAAGCTTGTTTCTCGAACCCTGGACGTCAACAAAAGGGTTGCCTACTCGTCACCCACTCAAGACCGCTGTATCGTGGAGAATACACCCAACTGCGATGGGATTGAGCTCTGTCACGTTTTTGGTAGAGCGAACTCCACAGACGACACTCTTGTAAGTCGTTTCCATCCTGCGTCACATCCGTAATTGACACCTCTTTTCTATGCGCCCAAGATGTCGTCCATCGAGTTCAACTGGGACATATTGAAATATGGACTCAACTTGGATTCACGCCGAAACTGCATTTTTGGTACGCACTAACCTTCAAGCTTCGTCATTGACTTGAATATGTCTAAACTTGGGTTTTTATAGCAGGAGCTCTTTTCCACGCAAAGTACGACAAGGGGAGGTGGTGCTTGGTGCCACCCATCGGGGTCCTCCAAGACCTGCTCAAAGCCACTAAAACTGGGGATCGTAAGATAGTCGCTGCCAAACTCAAAGTAAGTTTAATTCTTCTCCGTTTATTTTTTTGCAGTTTGGTGACATCTCGTTCAGGACATTCATGATTTGGGGACATATACCTACACGCTCGTACCGATTCACTACGAGATGGGCTACAAACCCATCGTTTGGCAAACCACAGACAGACCCCAAGCCGGCGATGACGACCTCATTATCTACAAATACCCCTTCAACAAGCCCGTTATCGAAATAGAGTCTCATGTTTATCCAGAATTTATCGTCCTCAGCATTGGACTTCACATGGCGGAAAATCCACTCCTGGTCTCTGATCCAACCTTTGACCAGTCTCATCTCGACGCCTACACGGAGCATTTCAAGATAATTTCCACCTTATATCGCACCTGGACAAAGCCGTTAACCGACGCGCAGAAGATCCAACACAAGGGGATGGCTCCGAGAATTCAGTATCAAGTCACAGATGACGAAATGTCAGATGAAAGCGACCACGATGATCCTAACGACAAGTGCTACCGGGCTCCTCGATCAAAGAAGAAACACGCCACGACATCAGCGCCGACTACCAGATCAACTCGACGATCCGCTAATCTTACTTTGTCTTCAACCACGCAGCTCGATGCTCTTATCCCGAATGGCCTGGAGGTGGTGGAGGCCGAACCCAAGGTCGAGATTATTCTCGGTGTTAACGCAGACGGTCAAGAGCCAGATGGTCCCGGCTCCGGACGAGTTGCTGTACTTAGGAAGATGCCTTCAAGTAACAAGAGGAAGGAACGCGAGCGATCTGTCAGTCCAAGTCCTACCTCTCGCAGGCAAGGTCCAGGAGAGGGAAGTTCCCAGGAGAACGACTTGATGTCAATGTTGACCTCCGCTGCCGGTTACGATTCGGATACGACTCCGGCCGCTCCTGCCAAATCTTCTAAGGCCAAAGGAAAGGCGCCTGCCAAAGCTTCTAAGGCCAAACGAAAGGTGGCCCCGCTTCCCAGGAGATCGACTTCCAAACGTTCCTAATCATTCCATAACCGCTCATCGTCCCTTCAGTACCTAATATCTCATTATCCTTTTCGTCTTTTTCCTTCTTTCTCTCCTATCGTCTCATTTTCTTCCATGTTTTCATCTTACACTGCGCAGTACTCATGTAGTCATTGTACTTACGGGCTCGCGCACTAGTTTTGTATCGACCGCATTGTTTCTTTCAATTGTTCTTCCTATTACTTAATGGCGAACTCGAGTATTCATGTAGTTGTAGAATTCCTACTTACGGGCTCATGATTGTTTCCATTACCTTTAAAGAATGCATAGTTTGTTGCAATTGAAGAACGTTCTTATTGTGAAATTGTATACGTATAAGTAAGCCTTGTTTTGCTTTGCCCTTGTCGCACTTCCCTCGCCGCGCTGAGCGTCAATCTTATCTTATCTCCAACATCAGGCCTGCATTTACAATTCGAGGAGATCTGGCATTTAAACAATCGTGGTAGCATTGAAGTCGTCGAAATAATAAAGGGGACAGCGTTGAATTCCACACCGTGTACTCCTAATAAAGCAAAAAAGCGAAGAGATACAAAGGGATGACATCGTGGCAAAAGTTCATATAAATAGATATTGACATCGCATATTCGACAACCTTACTGCACTGCCCGCACGCTCTCTCTAGACGCGCCTTTAATCAACGCAAGAATTTTAATCGGCGTCCATTGTTTCCTGTGCCTTCGACCATTATCAAGCCTCAGCTTATGGACTCGGAGAGCCTCTGAGGTAAGCTGAGTCGCCTGGCCCCTGGGTTGTTTGCGAAGGGCTGTGAGAGCGTCTTCCTGCACTAATCGAATATTGGACGCCTTTGGGGGTGGTATATATTGAGGGGGGTTCAGATTTGTGATTTCTGAAGCGTTTCTAGAAGGCGAACCTGATGATGAAGACTCGGAGGAGTTGCAGGGGGCCTCGTCACTCATCTCCGCTTCAATGCGACGCACCCAGAGTCTTCGCTGAGGGGTACATGTACCATCATCGGATGGGAGTAACCCTGTTGATGTGTGTAAATCCTGCGCTCCACTCGCTCGAGATTTTGTTATGTAGGTAGTGTCCTCTTCAGCGTGATCTGGCACGCGTCCTGTCCAATGGTTGCTCAGATGACATATATCCCGCAGGAAAGGATACTTGTCGTAGAGAGACATTCGAATTGTGTGATTGAAGGACCTCGAATTTATAATGGAGCCAAGGTGTATGATAGCAAAAGTTGGGTGGACGTGGGAGGTTATCTTGGGAAAGTCATTGTAAGGGTAGTGGTAAACGTCGACCATCTGTTGCCCGTCCGAGTCAGGTAGATCTCTTTGACGTGTTACATGAATGTCTTTCATGTCTTGCAGTGGTAAAAACGTGTATTGGAAGGTTGGTCGCTAACATTGCAAACGTCAGCATTTCAGAGCCTCAGAAAACCATATTGACCTTACATCGTTGATAGGGAATTGAATTCTCCCATATGGTATTGCCCTTCCGTAATATTGTCGAACATCGGAGGCTTCTGGGAGTAGAGCCCATTTACGTTCCTTGTAGAGTTGATGAAGCGATGCTCCACCTGTTGGAACACTTTTCAGGATGATGCAAGACCAAAGAGGAGGCTGAGACTTACAGAAAAACACGTTCCGTTGTGTATCAAGGTTGAGGGTATATTTTTCCCTTTTCCAGAACCACTCCACTGCGCCTGCCTAATCCACAGTCAGTAAGAACAAGTCTTAACTCGAGGCTTTAAATACCAGCGCTCACCTGTTGTTGATCCAAGGCATTTACCCTGTCCCAAACGTGCACGACTTCAATGGCACTGGTACTCGACTGGTTCTCGATGAGACACCGACGTTCATTAGGATCGGCTTGCCCCGCTCGTCTTGCGACCCCAGGCGAAATAGGCTCCATTTCGTACTTCATAGTCCCTGGCATGTGGTATCGTGTTCTACTGATGATTAGGAACAAGTTGTGGCAAATTTAAAGGCTCAACGCTGTTACACGATAAACCGTGGGAATGGGGCCACCATACGGTAGGAGGTCATCAAACAAAAAACTCGTGAATAACAATACATTTTGAGTGACGGCCCACGAAAAATACAATAACTTGAAAATATCCAAAAATACTATGTACTTGAATAAACTAAATAAACTGATGCTCAATAAGAAATCTCCACACGGGCGACTATCTTTTTCTCCGACTCCTTCGAGACCCTGCAGAAGACGAAGATGCAAGGTTGGTAGAAGCAGAAGGAGGCTCGTTGCTTTTCGCCCAGGCATTAATCTTTGCTGGCGTCCAATGATTCCCGTAACTTTTAGCCTTCACAAGCTTCAATTGACGGAGGGCTAGTGAGGTAAGCTGAGCTACTTCTGTACTTGAAGAAGAAGAGAAGTTGGATGACTCCTCTGACTCGTCATTCCCCTTTGCTTCCACGCGAACCGCCACAAGTCTTCGCCGAGGGGTGCTGTCATCGGGAGAAAGGGAAGGCGGTAATGCCTGTGAATGTCGTACTTCGCGAGCTCGAGAGTCCGTGATGTAGGTAGGGTCCTCCTCAGCCGTACTTGGCAAGAGTCCTGTCCATTTGTTCCTGAGGTTGCATACCTTCCTGAGGAAAGGGTACCTTTCGTAGAGCGACATTCGAATTTCATGGTTGAAGGATTCTGATCTCAGAATGGAGCCCAGATGAATGATAGCAAATGTGGGATGGACATGGGAGGTTATCTTGGGAAAGTCGGTGAATGGGTAGTGATAAACGTCGACCGTCTGTTGCCCGTCAGATAGATCTCTCTGACGTGTTAGGTAGACGTCTTCCATGTCTTGCAGTGGTAAGAACGTGTATTGGAAGGTTGGTTCCTAAAATTACAAGCGTCAGTACTGCAGAGTATCTGAAAATCTTATCTCAACCTAAAGCTTACATTATTGATAGGGAATTGCGTTCGCCCAAATGGGATTGCCCATCCGTAATATTGTTGAACGTCAGAAAACTCTGGGAGTAAAGCCCATTTACGTTCCTTGTAGAGTTGATGAAGTGACGCTCCACCTGTTGGAACACTTTTTTTTCAATTCGATGAAAGTGCAAAGAGACGGCCGAGACTTACAGAAAAATACATTTCGCTGAGTATCAAAGTTTAGGGTATGTTTTTCCCTGTTCCAATACCACTCCAATGCTCCTGTCTAAGCCACAGTGAGTCCAAACTATTCTTACGTTGAATCTGTAGGTAATGATGCTCACCTGTCGTGAATCTAAAGCATTCACCCTGTCAAAAACGTGCACAAATTCGATGGCGTTCGTACTTGAACAGTTCTCAATGAGACATCGACGTCCATTAGGATCAGCGTGGCCCGCTCGCCTTGATACCCCAGGGGAAATAGGCTCTATATCGTACTCCATAGCCTCTTGAATACGATATCGTGTTATGCTTATGATTTTAGGAACAAGTTATGTCAAGTTTAAAGACTCGACTGACAACACCGTGATATAATAAACCGTGGGAATGGGGGCCACCATTGTCTTAGGAGGCCATCTAAACCGAGTTAACGACAATAAATTGAATAATACGAGCCGCTCCGTATATCAGGGATCATTCTAATGGGCAACCCCCCTTTCTCAGAAACCCCCCGG